>VDFB02333797.1:0-141431 GCA_007258455.2 Sequoia sempervirens | reverse complement strand
ATTTTCACCTGCCAAAACCTTTCCCAAGAAACCAAAATGACTCAGAGTGGAGATAGGTAAGATTTTTTTAAGGTCTTTAGACTCATGTGTTAAGACACTATAACGGGTTAATCTCCTGAGACGAGTTCAATCTCTAAACCGGATGATAACAAGAGGAAAACAACCTTAATTCTTTTCGAAAATTTATGCAAATTCCAGTGAAAGAGACCACATTGTGAACGTTGAAACATCATCACCCCATCGCAACGGGAAAACCCTAAATCCTTGCCCATTCCAAACCAAAACCACTTGAGCGGACAACTCAAGGGACGGAAACGCCAAACCAAAAACCCAAAGGGCAACAAACCAAAACCAAAAAGAAAAACAGGAAAGCAAACGGAAAGCAAACGAACGGGAAAGCAAATCTAACCTAACTATTTTACAAAGCAGGCTCTCGGAGAGAACCTAGGACTGGAAATAATGCTTGAGGAACTGTCCGTTGACGGGCAACGGGACATCCTCCCCTGTCAAAGTACGCAACCTGAATGCATTATCCCCAAGGATTTCAGAAATCTGATATGGACCCAACCACAATTTGTCAAACTTATCATGATCACCCTTCTTCTCGTGGGCCTTGTCCCAATATAAAACCAAGTCAGAAATCCTGAACGACTTGATCTTTGCCTGTTTATCAAACCATCTCTTCACCACTGCCTGGTGCTTTGTTAGATTCTCAAGAGCCTCATCTCTTTTCTCTTCTAGATGCATCAACTGGGATAATCTTGTCTGAACCTGATCTTCTCCCTCGAGGTACTCTTGAATGAATTGGAGAGTTGGGATCCTTAACTGCACTGGGAAAACTGGATCCTGTCCGTAAACCAAGTGGTATGGAGACGTTCCCAAGGAACTCTTTGTTCTTATTCTGTCTGCCCAAAGAGCAAACCTCAACTGTGTGTGCCAATCTTTCGGATTTTTGTCCAGTAACTTCTTAATGGCATTCAATAAATTCTTATTTGTGGACTCTGCTAGTCCATTCCCCTGTGGATAGTAATTGGAGGAAAACTTCAGTGTGATCCCATACTCAAAAGCCCAGTTGGAAAACTTCAGCGATGAAAAAGCTGAACCGTTGTCGCTGACTAAGACATGGGGGCATCCGAATCTTGTCACTATATTTTCTTCAAGGAATCTGATGACTACATCTGAAGTGCACTGCTTCAAAGCCTGTGCTTCTGTCCATTTGGTGCAATAATCTGTCGCTGTCAAAATGTACCTGTGTTGTCCTGATGACGGCGGATTGATCATACCAATAAAATCTAATCCCCACTTTGCAAAAGGTCTCACTTCAATCACTGGTTGCAGAGGCATAGCGGGATGCCTTCCTCTATTAGCTGCCGTCTGGCATATGTGGCAAGCCTTCACATGTTCATATGTGTCTTTAAAAAGCGTGGGCCAATAATAACCAGCCCTCAGGATCTGATGAGCTGTGGCCAAACTTCCTCCGTGTCCGGTTCCAAATTTCTCATGGAAGTGTTCCATTAGCTGCTTCGCTTCTTGTCTTCCTACACATCTTAAATAAATACCTTCATAATTCCTCCTGTAGAGGACTGATCCTTGGAGCATAAATCTCTGGCTTCTCATTCTCAACGCTCTCCGCTGCACAGGATTCAAATGGCGAGGGCATCTGTGATATAGCAAGTAATATACTGTGTCGTCGTACCATTCTCCGGGAGACACTTCCTCTAATACATAAGCTTGTTGAACTAGTTCTGGACCGACCATTGCAATAGTTTGAGCCAGGGCTTGTCCTCTGACTAACTTCATCGGCTGTATCTCTATATCATACTCTTGCAAAGTGGCGACCCACTTTCCTCTTCTTTCACCTAACTCATTCTGCATCAACAAAATCTTCACCGTGGCGTCTGGAACAATTGCATGGATCTTGCTCCTCAAGATGTAATGTCTGAATTTCTTGACGGCCTTCACTAAAGCATACGCTTGCTTCTCAATGCTTGGATATCTTAATTCCGCTTCTTTCAAGGGTGAGCTCATAAAAGCAATTGGGTGCTCATCTTTTTCTTCAGTTCTTTGGGTCAACACTGCTGCACAGGTGTGTTCTGAAGCAAATGAATACAAATAGAACGGCTTCGTGTAGTCTGGACTGACTAGCACTGGAGCGTCCACTATAGCTTGTTTAATTTCATCAAAAACCTTTCTAGTCTGTGGAGTCCACTCAACCTTTGCATCTTTCTTCAACATTGCATTCAGGGGCCTCACTATCTCAGCGAACCCGGTTATGAACTTTCTAACAAAATTAATCTTTCCGAAGAATGACCTTAATTCTTTCTGAGTGCCTGGCAGACCAATCCTTGAGATGGCTCCAATACGTTCGGGGTCAATGGATATGCCCTTTTCTGAAATAACGTGACCCAGCAGTTTACCTTCGGTGACGCCAAATATGCATTTCTTAGCATTCAGAGAAACACCAAACCTTCTGCATCTCTGAAATATCTTTCTTAGATCTTCAACGTGATCTCCTCTTTTCTTTGAGAACACCGTCAGGTCGTCCATGTAAATTATTATGCACTTTCCGACAAGATCTCGAAAAGCGATGTCCATTGCTCGTTGGAAAGTGGCTCCTGCGTTGATTAAGCCGAAAGGCATTCTTCTATAGGCAAATGTTCCCCATTTCGTGGTGAACGCTGTCTTCAATCTATCCTCATGTTCAACCATCACTTGGTTGTATCCTGAATATCCGTCCAGGAAGGACATCATTTGTGAGCCATTCACTATTTGCAACACCTCATCTAATGAAGGCAAGGGATAGTTGTCTTTCTCAGAGGCCCTGTTCAAATTGCGGAAGTTGACGCATAGCCTTATCTCTCCATTCTTCTTTCTGACAGGCACGAGATTGGCGACCCACGTGGAGTGCCTCACTGGAAAAATAATCCTGGCTGAAAGGAGCTTCTTGACTTCTTGATAAATTAACGGTTCCAATAATGGATTCACTGGCCTCTGCCTCTGTCTGAATGGCTTGCTTCCTGGTTTCAGTGGTATTGTATGTGTAATCAGTGATGTATCATATGTCTTTAAATCTTCATATCCCCAGGCTATCACCTCTGGAAACTCTTTCATAACCTTTAAGATACCTTCCTTTTCTTCGGGTGTACAAACCTTTCCAATAAAAACGTTTTTCACTTGTTCACTTGTTCCGAGGTTGACAGGTTCACAATCATTGCCTTGCGTGCTTTGATTTCTACTCAATCTGTCAGTATCAAATAGTCTTTCCAATTCAACCATCCCTTTCGGGATTACATTAGTCTTCAAATTCAAAATTCCTTCTGTGTCATATTCTGCTTCCTCAATTTCTTCCTCATCAATAATTTGTGCTTCGAACACTCCTGAGTTTGTGAGAAAGTCCAGAATCTGCTTGTCGTCTTCGAACACTTGGAAGTTCCTTATGTTATCAGGGATGGCCGGTGTTGAAACCAACTCCACTGTGAACTTCTTTAATCCCTCCATCGCCAAAGGCTCCAAAGAACTGGCAGCTTGTGCCAAAGAATTTGCAACGGTGTTCTTGGATCTATAAACTTGCTTTATGTTGAATGCATCAAAACTTTCTATCAGGTCCCAGAATCTATTCCGATAATGGTTCAACCTCTTGTC
Source organism: Sequoia sempervirens (assembly GCA_007258455.2). Lineage (NCBI taxonomy): Eukaryota > Viridiplantae > Streptophyta > Pinopsida > Cupressales > Cupressaceae > Sequoia > Sequoia sempervirens. Next base: position 137,789 of record VDFB02333797.1, on the reverse strand, counting down.
ATGACAGGCGAACTGCTTCCTTACTTGTCGGACCACTATGTCTGAATCTCCAATGGCATATATAATCTTGGCTCCCTTCTGAATTGCAAGGAGCAATCCGTGGATCAAGGAATCATATTCACCAACGTTGTTGGTGCATGAAAACTGGAGCCTATAAGCACCTAAATAAGCTTCTCCTGTTGGGCTAACCAATTCAAATCCTGCTCCATTTCCCTTCTTCGACTTTGATCCATCGAACCTTAAAGTCCATACTTGATTCTCTGTAGGGGTATTGGGAGACTGAACACGCGTTTCTTCTTGATTGCATATCTCCAGAGTCTTTTCTTCAACTTCTGACTGAGTGAGATCATCTTTTACAATTCCTTCTATCAAAGCACTATTCTCTTCATTCATGTTTTGATGTTCTGTTAGAATCTCGTTTTCTTCTTGATGTTCTTCTTGTAATGGAGTATGGGGAACAAGCCTTGCAACTTGTTCTAGTGCCACCTTGCACAGGGCACAAGTGATATCTGAATGAAATGCTTCGTGTATTCGACACCAGTTGGGAAGCAGCAAATTCTTAATTGAAGCATCTTTCCCTAACTCCGTCTCTTGTTTCACACTGTTCAGGACAAAGTCCCTGAAATTCTCAAATGTTCCTCCACCTTCACTATCGCTTGAGTCACTTTCAATCAACACTTCGGTGGAGCTCGTGGTATCTTCCAAACATTTTCCCTCACTTGAACTTTGTAGCATCAATACTTCTTGCTTAACAGGCCTATACGAGCCTAAATCAGTCTCTACGAACAAAATTTCATTATCCTCTCCATATTCCGTGATCATCAGCTTCAATCTTGGTGTACTCTCAACCTTGATTTGATTTGGGACTCCTTTCCATGGAAGCCACATGTGGGAGAAGTCTGTTGCAATGTACCCATTCAGCTTTCTTGCCCAGTCTCGGCTCAGTAACATGCCATACCCATCCGGTATGTCGACCACTGAGATGTCAATACAGCTCTGGATTCGGGGATCAGCTGACAACTGCATATGAATATTATTTAACTCCCCAACCACTGGTACTTCGGTTTTGTCGAGCTGGGTCACCTTCTTGGTGGTATGCAACGGGACTATACCCAACCTTTGACACACCTTTAATGGCATGACGTTGCTAGAAGCACCTGAATCAATCAAACAATTGTGCAATAACTTCCCAAAGATTCTAACTGATACCAAGAACGGGGCTGGCTCATCTTTCCCCTGGTAGAATACTACTGGTTTCTTCCTTTCCTCGGGTACAATGCTCTTTCTTTCATTCTTTTCATCCCATGGTGAAACTTGATTATCATGGGTGACCTTCTGGGTCTGCTCTTGCCTTTGTTCTGCGGGCAAACTGAATCTAACTCTTCTCTTATCCTCGGCCATTGGCTTCTCGGGCTCACTTGAAGATCCTTGTACTACGCCCACAAAACCTTGCGACTGTTGTGGAGTTTCCCAGGCGTTAAAAGGCGCGTAAGACACCTCCTCCACCATGTTTGCGCTCTGCGCGGGACGGGATTGTGTGTTGATTGGAATACTCCTAGATGAACTAGGAGTTTCTTGAGATGTGCTCTTTGCAACTGGTGTTTCATATAAGCTCCCCAAAATTGTGTCTCTAACCTCTGAGATCTTCATCAACTCATACAAGGGAAGACTGACTTTTATCTTCTTCACTTCTTCTAGTACATAGGAACTCAATCTTTTCATGTCATCTCTTGGGAGATTGTCCTTTTGAGGACGCTGCATCACATGGATGGGTTGTTGCTGGACAGTTTGCTGACCATTTCTGTTCTGCATCACATTCTGCTGTTTGTACTCTGGAGAATCCCTCGGTAAACTTGGATTGTTGCTGGCATTTGGATTCGGCGGGGTTGCAAAGTTATTCGTAGGAATCGAGGACGTCAAAGGTTCTTTTTGATGATAGGTCCTCTGGTACACCTTGGGTGGTGCTCCTCCAGAAGTTTGAAACGCTTGCACCTCTCTTCTCCCTTCTACCAACACACTATTATTGAGAGGTGGAAAAACGTAGTTACCCTGCTCATACGGCTCCTCTGAATAAGTACCTTGAACTTCTGAATACGTTTGAGCTTCTGAATAAACTTGGGCTTCCTCATAAACTGGAGTGTCTGGCGCCTCCACAGGACCGTTAGCCGAAGCTGGTGGGAATCTATAATTAGCTTCCGGTGGCGCGTAGTTCTGATATTCGGACACAAGATTGACACTTTCTATGATTAGTGCCTGGTCATATCTTTGCACTGGTACAATCTCATACCCAGTGGTCGGAGGATTTTCAGTACCCTCCGTGCTTTTCACTTCTCCTTTAAAGATATCAGCTGCTACTTGAAACTCATGGCATTGTAATTCTGAGTGCTGACTTGTGTTATGAAGCCGACACCATCCTGACATAGCAGCTTCTGCCAAAAATACTCTGTCTGTGGGACGATTTTCTGGAGGCGGCGGATTATCTAGCGGTGATGGAACTCCTCCATTGTTAGGTCCAGTATTCCAGGACCTCTTTTGATATCCTTGATTATTGTTTCGATACCCATGGCTGTTGTCGTGTCCATGTCCTTGATGGGCATCTTGATGCTGTTGAGGATTATTGTGATATCCTCGATTGGCACCTGGATGTGCCTGATAATTCTTCATCATTGATTGCATTTGGTTATTTTGATTTCTGAGGTAAGTCACCTCAGATGACAGCCTTTTCATTTGTTCTACTAATTCTTTCCTTTCATCTTTCTCCTCTTGTGTCCTTGTTGCAGGTACTGTGTTCTGGAGATAGACAGGCTGTGTAGCCGGAGTCTGGGATAGAGGTACCCCAGGATGGAGAATCAATTGGTCTGATGGTGGTGTAACATGATAAGCAGGTTGCGGAACTGGATTCAATGATGGAATTTGCTGATTCCAGGTTGGAGCAAGAGTCTGCATTTGATTATTTGTGGTGATCAAGCCAGTGTACAAAGAAGGTCCAGTTATGTTTTGTCCCATATTCTGACTTACTTCAACAGCCTTAGCATATGCTTGATTCATATCCGCTGGAATGGGATGAGCTTGTCTCACGAACATAGCAGTCAATGGATCCAAGGTTGCATAATAATTTTCCCTTGCATCGGGAACCATGTACGGAGTACGTAACCTTGTGAGAGCCTTTTGGAATCTATTGTTGAAGGCATGAATAGGCTCTTTGTCTTGTCTTCTTACCTCTGTAAACTGACGGAAAAGCTCAACTGGGGTGATAGGAATACCAAACTTCCCAATGAAAGCCGCTTTCATTTGCTCCCATGTTCTGATGGATCCAACTAGTAAGTGTATAAACCAGAAGTGTGCTTCTTCTCCCAAGGAATACGGGAACAATCTGCAAGCCACATCTGCGTAGGCAATTTGTCTATTTCGCAAATGATCTTTGAACATCTTAATATGGTCCTCAGCAGAACGGTTCGGATCATGGACTTGATACTTGGTGCAAAAATGCTCCGGATTCTTTGGCATATCGTGATAATCAGCAAACTCTAGAGGTGAAGGATTAGTAACGAGCCAAGTAGCACCGTTAGGAGCGGGTTGGCCTCCTGGTTGAGCCATTGCTTGATTTGGATATCTCCTTTGATATACGATTACTGGAGTTGTAGTAACTTGAACTGGTTGCTGAACGAACACTGGTGTAGTAACTTGAACGGCTTTAGGTTGAGCAAACCTTGAAACACTTGGTGGAGTTCGAAACAGACTTGTAATCTCTTCTCCGCTTTCTTCACTAGACTGAGCTTCTTCGTTTGAAAACACTTCTTCACTTGACTCAGCTTCTTTACTCGGACGGACTTCTTTCTTCTTTCTCGCTCTAGTAGGCAATTCTAATTCCACAAAATCTTTAGATGAGCTTGGCGCGGACCTCAAGATTCTTTTCAACTTGTCGGGTGAGAATGAACTGATTCGATCCAGGATGTAGCTGATCACTGTCGGCGAGGAAGAGGAGCGAGTGGATGTCTTTGATCGAGCAAATTCCTTTCAATTGCGACTTGAATTTCAATAGCCTTTTCTTCTTCTTCCTCCAACACGAAGCAAGTTCTCATATACTGGGCGTAACTTTCCTTTGTCCTCCAAGCAAGATTGTTCAACCCTGAAAGAATGTCCTCCTGGTCGTCGTTGAATCCCAAGTTAGGCTGCAACACTGGGAATATTTCTCTACGCGGTAGCACCATCTTTACTCATGATAATTTCTTTCTCCAACGAAGTTCTTTTCAATGAAATCCCTTCTTATTTGAAAATGACTGCTCCACTGCGAAGAATCCTTGAAGGCCCTCCTTCTAGCGCCAGTTCCTGTTGATGTGGTTTTTGTGACCATACCAAACAGCAGAACAAAATAGTTTGGGCTACTCCGTTCTCTCTTGATCAAAGTATTCCATGCGCTAAGATTGCGAGAAAGTTCGCATGTTCAACTCCACGGTTCCTTAAGTGCGAATAGACCCAGTTTGGTTGATGTGTATTGCTGTGTTCGTACGAGGGGACTTACACAATTGTCCAGATTTCTTGCAGTTAGCAGCTAATGTATGATTTTGAAGGGGATTCTCATGTGTATGATTTGGCAATGTGGTTCTTTTCCTAAAACTAATCAGAAATGTGCGGAAAATAAAAGGGAGTAAGGCCTAAGAAACTTATACTCTATTCTAAATGCAGGGTATGTGGGGCTTCGTTTCAATAGACTTCAACCGGATTTCGCCTAGCCTCCGTCGGACAACCTCAGCAAAATCGGTGCAATCTTCAAAGGGGATAGCAAAAGATGTTCAAATTATGACTTAACATGCATACACCATCACAACGACGCATATAAGCATATAAATCACAAACGAAGTTAAACTCAATGTAATGTCCAGTCGACCACACAAGGCGAACTTATCATCAACAAGCCGCTAGTGGTATGGAATAAAGCGAAGCTATCTCAATAAAACACCACACACCGAAGTAAGCTACTTGCATGAACTAAGCTACTTGGATATGAAAGGAAGAAGAAACCTTGCTAGCATTTCATGACAAGACGAATTCCATCATCAATGAAAAGATCTATTATCATAAAATGTGTTACACAACAATCTCTTCAAAAGTTTTCAAAGGGAAAACTTTCTCTCTTCTCCAAATTATGCAAAAATGCTCTACAATCTAGCTCTAACTCTATCTCAATTCTAGCTCTGATCTAATCTCTGACCTCTAATTTCTAATTCTAATGCCTTACAAATGAGGGGGACTCCCCTTTTATAGCTAGCCAAGTCCCAAAGGACGGCTAGGGTTACAATCAATAGAGGGGCCAGAATCGCGCCACCTCAGCCCTAACCCTAAAAACTGCCAGAATAGGGAGTGGTACATTAAATGAATCAAAGATTCCCCTCACTCCCAAAAATAGCAAATGCAATAAATGCTCCATATTAGGTCTTCAGAGAGATCCTCATCCGATGTTGTTCCCATTCTCTCTCGGCCAACTCAACAAATCCTAAGTACGGCCTCAACCTCTCGAACTGAAATGGTGGAACACAATCAACTGAAACTCTAACACCGTGACTGAATGCTCGTGCCTTGTACAAGATTTTCTCCAAGCAGCTAATGAGTCCTGCGTGTTCTGGATCAAAGTGGAGAATGTAGCAGTATTCTCAAAGTCATCCTGTACAAAGGTCTTAACATCTGCGAAGAAGGGAACCAGCAAACCCCTCAAATTATCAAGACTTATCTCATCTGGACTCAGCCGCCTAGCAAAGATGGCCTCGAAGGTGTTCTGAACTCCATCTATGATATTGGCCATAGCCTTATGTACCCTGGCTGAATCCGCCTGTGCTGCATCGAAGAAGCCACGCCCTGTGATAGCCGAAGAATACCACCGAGAGAAATCATATCGGTCATTCGCCTGAATGACACCTCCATCAATCAGCAACTGCAATGGCACATGCCTTAACACCTCAAGACGCTGGATCACCTTACTCTGATAGATAGAGGCATCGCCCCAAGCCTGATCCACCGCATCCATCCGTGTCAAAATAGTAGAGGCCTGTTGAAAGGCAGAGGCAAGGTCCTCCATAAATTTCTCTGTCTCGGTACGAACTCCTGTGACCCATTTATCTGCCTCTTGTGCCATCCTCCCCAACTCTACTAAGCCGCTGATCGACTCTCTAGGAATATCCACCGGAGGCTCTATCACCGTACATCCTCAGCCTCCTGAACGACAACTAATCATACATATCCAACTAACGTTTGTGTTCTCGCCAACTTCTTATATTTTCCTTCTTTCTTGAATAATCTATCCTTGAGGCGCAAGGAAGGAGTTATCACACTCCTCAACAACTGCAGGCACTGCAGGGGCGTCCCAAGTCAAGAGTGGTGACCACATAGTTTTCAGGAGCTGCTTCACTCCGGTCACACTCGACTCGTGGGACAGCAACGTGAAGAGTACGAGAGCCATCCTCATCAGTGGAGATCTTCGAAAATTTTCTTGCCTTCTTCTTCGGTGGAGGAGCACTGATCCGGTTCAAGAACTCTTCCATCTCAACCGCTGGATCAATCTCCTCACTCGGGCTTCTTCGCATTCTGTCTCTAAGCCAATCGGGCACCTCATATAGTATATCAAAGGGCCGCTGCTCCTGTGCCTCGACTTCTCTAACCTGTTCCACTTCTTCCTCATTCTGGCGAGGCTCATCGTCCTCAAGTGGCTGAGTGTCACCTGACACTATATCATCATCGCCATCGTTCATGGCCGCCTCTATCTCCTGCTGAAACTGAGGGTCAGTAATTGTCCCCTCATCATCGTGTTGATCAAGCCTAACAGGTACATTGGCACTCTGGCCAATTGACTCCCTCCGTGGAGGCTGAATATCACTCTGTATCTCCGGTACCTGATTCGCTGCAATCCTCTGATCAGCAAATAAAGACACCTCCGTATGCTTGGAGAACGTGTCTCCAAAGGTGCCACTGTGACTCGTGGAGGCTCTGGCTGAACTAATTCTTTCTTCGACTCGGTCCTCTTGTGATCTGTTTCTTTCTTCCTGTGGTCCTGTGATCTCCCATCAAGTTGTAAGTCAAAGCAATTGACCTACTTTTCAATCTGTTCACCTTTCTATCAACCCATGCCCTGGTGAATGTCATAACCGGGATGGATAGAGTATCAAGATCAGCTACCTCGGGCTCTGACCAATCAAGAGGCGGAAGTGGAGTGTCCCGAACAGTTGCATAGTCTGGATGAACAACATCCATGTCCTCACTGACCTGGTCCGGAACTGGAACTACCTCACACTCCCTGATCAGAGTAATCGGCAACCTAGAGAACATTCTTTTCCTCACTTCAATCTCATCAACTGCATCAGCCCAGTAATCCTCAATGGTGGCCTTGTGTTTGAATTCCTCTGACAACACCCAGTTGATGTTATGGTGCGGGTCATAGTGTTGTCTACTTGTGTGATATGAGAAATGATAGAATTGAAGCTCACTTTCAGCTTCCCTACATGCCTGTATCGAAGGACAAACCTCGTCCGAGTTGCCCATCACAATTGGAAACTCTATCCCTCCTTTCTTCTTTCTCGGATTTTGTCAAAGGCCAGTAACCTGTCAGCTATCTCTAGCATTATTATTTTATCCTGGGTACTTAGGCAGCCTATAAGGGTATGGCGAGAAACCTTGCAGTGCTAACGATGAAAATCTCGAAATTGAATAAAACCAGCACCCATACCTTTCAATTAGCTCCTGGGCATTTCTAGAGATTCTACACTGTAACCTCTCCTGAAGCAGCCTCGTGATGTACATGGTGAATGAATCGTTGACACGCTTATAATAGGTTGTGCTCGACAGGTGCAACTGCGTACACGCCTCATGGATTTTGAACTGGTGGGAGCCACAACCGATGGGTTCCTTGTAAGAAATTCCTCTGTACCTCGTCATCCGTGCCAACATATAAATGAGATAGGAGCTCATGTAAAACGTTTTAGTCCTCCGCAAACTCAGGAGCTGCTCATGTATATTATCACTAATCATCTCAGCCCAATTGACATAATCCTTGCCCTCTAACACCAGGTTGATGTAATAAAACATCCATGGCTCAAAAATATAAGACTGAGGGCAACCACCTACCCTGCTCAGCAATCATGAAGATCCACGACCTTGATTTCCTCTGCATGATCGACTCTTTCTGCTCATGCATCGATGGCTTCGTCACAAAAAGGAGTTACCTGTATCCATGCACCGCTCAAAAGCGGCATACATCCGCCTGCCTCCCTCGACTGTAAACATAGCCTTCGCACCGATCCCAAAGCTTCACCAATGGCTGCCGGAGTGAGATTGGCAAGCACTTGGCCATCGTGATCGAATCGGTGTTCTTTCTCGTAGCAATTGGCGACTCCATTATCAGCTAACACTGGATAGCCGGGCGGAAAACCAGCAGCTGCATATAATCCACTTCGGACGATGTTGTGCGAAGTGACCAAGCCCGATGACTTCCACCAACACCTGTTTTGAATGTTTCCAGTGCTGACAGAGCCCAAATTAGTGTCCGTCAACTTGCCCAGCTTTGAAATAAACTTCGTCTCCGGCGTGAATGTTTTGCTGAGCTTCTTGATCGTAGCCTGTCTGGAGGCACCATTGTCCTTTCCGGTTGTCCTCGCTTCAGCCATCTGCAACATAACAAACATTTCATCAGCAATTAGATTTAATAAAATAAGGCATGATAGGGGCTGCAGTCGAATTCTAGAAGCTGCAATATCTTTCGTGTTTGCAAACCTCAGCTTCTTCTCTTGAATAATTCGAATTCAACACTTAGAACAGATTTCTAAGTGAACTCTGATGACTTTACTTCTCAATCAGCAGTCAGCAAATTGAACCTCAACTACCTCGTATCAGCAAACAGCAATTTAAACTTCTATGTCTTCGTATCAGCAATCGGCAATCTTGATTTTTATGTCTTTACACTTCTAACCAGCAATCTCACACTAGCAAGTTCGTACTTTTCTCAACTATTTCAACTCAATACAAGGCGTCCTTTAACCAGCAACTTTAACTAAGCAAATCAGAATTCAGGCCCAAAGCCGTACCTTTTCAAGCGACTTCAATCAAGCAAATCAGATTTCAAACTTCAACTTAGCAAGGCCGTACTTCTCAAGCAATGGCGCACCTCTTTCAAGCCTCCTTCTCAGCAACTTCAATCAACTCTCAAGTGCGCCTCTTCAGCAACTTGCACTCCTTGGCAAAATTCGAACTCTTTCAAACTTCAGCAACTCACTGCAATGCTTCACTCTCAGAGCAGATTCGCTTTCCAGCTGTGAAAGTGAGTGAAAAACTTCTCCATTTTATAGCTAAAATTCGAATTCTAGAAGAAGTTAATTTTAGCCAGTGCCATTAAACTCCACTACTCCACTTCAAGAATTCGAATTTTCCCTCTCTGGTGTTTCTGACACTTGTCTCCAGTCGTCGGGAATATTATTCTTCTAGAAACTTGACTTTGACTGGCGCCTTTGAATTTGTTTCGAAAATTAAATTTAAATTCACCATTTTTGAATCCACCAGCCGGAGCTCTGTCACTTGAATTCGAAATTTTAACTTCATCATCTGCTCTGGAAAATTCATCTTCGAAGAATTTAAACAAACTTATCTAGGCAACTCCCTTCAGATTCATCATTCGAAGAAAATTCATCTTGAAAACTTATTTTATTCATTTTTGCCTTAGAAAATTTAAAATTCTCCCTTAGGAAAATTCACAATTCAAGCACTGATTAAATTCTTCACTGAAAAAGTGTCGGCGAAGCTCAGAAGACTTGGAAATCCATTCATCATCGCAAATGTTCAGTACCCAGAAGCAAATTTTCTTCAGAACGCCTCGAATCGATGGGTACCCAACGAACGGGTTCATTTAAATTTTCGAATTTTGAACCTTAGAAAAATATCATTTCCATCATTTTAAACTCGTTCTTCGCCTGCGATCACTTTGTGTAGCTCTGACCTCTCGAAAAAATTGAAGAACTTGAAATGTCCTCATCTCTGACTTCATCACTGAGAAAAGTTGCTCGCCTCGGAAAATTTTATCAATTGAGTTCTAGGCATATTTTCAATAATCTTCCTTAGAAAATATTTTAAAATCCTCTTGCACCTTCGAAAACTTGCCTTAGAAAATTTTGTTGATTGCCAGTGGAGAGGAATTTTTTTTCTCATAGAAAATTTTTATTCATTCCCGGCATGCCTTGTACATTTTATCTCCACTTCATCCCGTATCACTTCACACTTAGAAAAAGTTCATTTAAAAGCCCAACGCCTTAGATAATTTTAACACTTAGAAAATATTTCATTTCTTACCTGAGGCGCCTAGCACACTTCAAAAATATTTCAACTCCTTCAAGATTTTTAAAATCACCTTATAACTCCCTTACTCCCTAGGCGCACACTTCATTTTAATTCCCCACACTTTCAAATATTTTCCAACGCCTAGCATTTTCTAACAATACATCACCTTCAACGCCTAGCAAGATATTTCTAACACCTATAACCTTAGGCGCATATCACACCTTGAGAGGGAATTTAAAAAATCACGCCCACCACCTTTCCTTCACCACCCTTGGCGCATATCATACTTAACTTACCTTGGGCGCATTTTACACATGAAGAGGGATGACGCCTTTCTTTTACCATCTTTCACCATGTCTTGGTAACATTTTCGCCTTATTCACCACCCTCAATTACTTTTCACATGCAAACATGGGCCCATTTCCTTGTAGGAGGAGGACGAACTTGCAAATGCCTTGACTTTTCAACTTCCGTTTTTTGTCTTTATGTGAGCTCATTTGGGCGCATTTAGGAGGGTGAGGAGGACGAGCATGCAAGTTGGGCGCATTTTCATACTAGTGGAGGATGAAATCTCCAACATCTTTGGGTGACCCCTCAACTTCCGATTTTTGTCCTTACATGGCCCAGTTTGGGCGCATTTTAGCCTTGAAGAAGGACGAGTTTGCTTTGACCTTGTTGACTCTTTGAAAGTTGGGCGCATTTTCATGCTTGTGAAGGATGGGCGCATTTTGACCCCTGAGGCGGATGAAATTCTGTTGACTTTCTTTGACTTCTCTCACCCTAGGCGCATTTTGCCCTGTGTGGTGGATGAACTTGTATCTTGAATTTTTTATGCCTCTTCATCAATCTGGGCGCATTTTGCCAGGCCTGCTGGACGAGACTCCAGACTTAGACAAGATTTTCATCATCCTCGCCAGCCTACGTGCCCTGCTATTTATAGTAAGTTCTCTGAATTTGTACCTCTGAAGCTCGGAATGGCCTGAAATTTCAAACATAGCTTCTTCATAACCTTTTCAACCTGTCGACACTGCAACTTTTAGTCACCCTGCTATTTATAGCCTGTTTCTGAGGGTGGCTTACTAAAAATAGTAAGCTCTTGATTCTGATAGCTCCCAAGCTCCGATCGACGTGAAATTTGAATGAGGCGATCCTCACCACGTGACTTGCTGGCTGACACTGACGCATGCAGCTGATTTACTACTTTTAGCACGTTTCCAATTTGACTTACTATAAATAGTAAGTGCTCCGTTTGACTTGAAATTTCACCAACAGATAGCTTGAAGAACGCTGATCGCGATGGTTTACATCGGTTTTCGAAGATTTTGACTTTTGATGCCTATTTTTAGGCTCCGAAGCTGAAAACCCTAATTTGCATTGCATGCGTATCAAAAGATCTCCGTTTGCTCGTTTCAGCGGCACCGCGATCAGCTGTGATCTCAACTGGCTGGGAAGCGCGCCGACACCCGCTAAAAATAGCAAGTTCCTTATGAGTGAGAATTCTCGTTTGCATGTCACACCATCGCGAAGCTCTCGAAAAACCCATCAGGAATCACCTGACATGCAAAGAAAAGCTCGACATGCAAACCCTAAAAATAGCCTCGGAAGGCTGAATCCTGAAAGTGGTCATCTCGGCTTGCATGTTACATCGTCGCGAAGGTCCCGAAAAACCCAGAAGGAATATCCGGACATGCAAAGAAAATCTCTGCATCTGGACCCTGAAATTAGCCCTGGAAGCCGGACTGCTAAAAATAGTAAGTTATCCGTTTTTGCTCAAATTTGGCATGCAAGCAGCCTGGTACACTCTGAATGCAGTGTGATGATCGGAATCTCAAAATAGCTGACAAATTGCCCTGAATTTCACACTTACTAAAAATAGTAAGTACCTTGGAATCTGATGAAACTTGGCTGGAAGCCCGCTGGATGCCTGCTGACAATATTGTTAAGTTCAATTTTCAATTTTCTCGCTTTACTTGACCTTGAATTGACCAAAAATGATGAAACCCTAATTTTAAACTTGGCCAATACTTTCACGTTTAAGCTCAAAGACGACACAACCCCCGGAAGACGGACACCAGAAAGGAGACAGAGCGAGAGAGAGGAAAAACCCAAGCCAAAAGACCGGAACGGAGCAAAAATAAGGGGGTCCCCATTTCAAATGGGGCGATGTGTGAAAATGTCACAACACTACTTTCACAGCATCGCAGACTGCAGAGTTGTTTTTCAGATTGTTTTGAGGTATTAGGTGCATGGGTTACCTCGGGCGATAGTCAGTGATAGAACGTCGGTTCATGAGCAACTTTTGGCAGGAGTTGTTCAGGCTGTGCGGAACCGAACTGACACCGAGTACCATCTACCATCCGCAGACAGATGGACAGACAGAGATTGTCAATAAGTGGGTGGAAGGTTATTTGCGCAATTAAATAGCTGGTCAGCAGAGAGCTTGGGTGAGATGGATCTACTTGTGCGAGTATTGTTATAACTCGACTCACCATATGACGATACAGATGACCCCCTTTATGGCTTTGTACGGGTATGAGGCGCCCAACCTTCTGGATTTGATATTGAGCGATAGCAGAGTGCCGAGTGCAGGGGATATGATGCAGAGTCAGCAGGATATATTGAGGTCTCTCCGAGACAATATCCAGAGGGCACAGAATCAGCATAAGCAGTATGCTGATCAGAAGAGGGTTGAGCGTACTTTTGAGGTGGGTGATATGGTGTACCTCATGTTGCAGCCGTATCGTCAGTCTACTCTGCGGAAGAGTGGGGCAGAGAAACTAAAACCGCGCTACTATGGTCCATTTCGTGTTGTCAGACGAGTGGGCGAGGTTGCTTATGAGTTGGACTTGCCAGCTGATAGCAAGGTCCATAATGTATTTCACGTTTCTCGCCTGAAAAAGGCATTGGGTCAGCATGTTATACCTTCTCCAGTTTTGCCACCCCTTGATGACGAAGGAAATTGATACTAGTACCTGAGACTATCCTCGAGATGAGAGAGAGACACCTACGGAGGCGTGTGATCAGGGAATATCTGGTCAAGTGGAGAGATTTGCCAGTTGAGGATGCTACATGGGAGTCGGAGGAGATCTTACAGCATCCAGAGTTGAGATTGCTTGAGGACAAGCAATTTCAGGGAGGGCGGACTGTCATGTCCCCATCCTAGTCAGCACAGTGGTGACAAGGTTAGCCTATCATTTCGATCCTCGTAGGTGGACAGTGTGTGCAGAGATCATCTGGAGCCGTTGTTCCGGTGTTTAGTAGCTCCATTCGCTTGTATCCGAGTTGGGCCTTAGCATCTTCGATGAGCATTTTGAAACTCTATTTTAGAAAGTTAGGTGAAGCGCTATTTCGGTGGGGCGGTTCAGCCATTCATTTCAAGCCCAGTTGGTTGATTTGACGGAGAAATAAGGAGTAATTAATGAGTTATTAAATATTTAATAATTTGACTTTATATTAAAGTCACTTTATTGAAATATTTAAATATTTAATTATTTGGCTTAATTATAAAAGTATTTAATTATACTTTATAATATATTATTGAAAGGTGACTTAATGAGTATTTATATTCATTAAAAAGGGGACGCCAATAATTATTTATTTCTCCTAAGTCAAAAGTGCAAATTAAATCATTAATTTAAATGATTTATTAAAAAGGAGAATGGGTCGAATTTTTCCTCAAGGCAATATATACCTTTCACAGGCAAAATCGAACTATCATGTTTATTATTCAATTTTGTCTTAATTTTGCTCTGAGCATTGGAGTTTGCAAACCCTAGGGTTTCTGGCAGACGAACGTTTCTGGAGAACGAAAACTCTTCAGAGATCAGGCAGACTGAGGCTGTGAAATATCAGTTGAAGCTTGCACTTGGTGATTTCATCCAGAGATCACAGTTGAGATTATTGAGTTATTTATTCAGTGAGAAGCAGAGAGAATCATCTTCCATTTGAGGCGACTTCAGCAGAGGGATATAATCAGTGATCTGGCATCTTTTCCTTGCAGTCCGTACCATCATTATTGCTGCTGCAGACAGGTCGTACTTCTGTACCTGCAGGCCGTACTTTACTTCTTCAGAGATTATCTTCCTGTTCTCAGATCCTGGCTCTCAGTTCTAGGCGTTGGGTTTTATCTTGAGTATTTCTGGAGATCCTGCGTTGTGTTCAGAGACTGGAGATTCATCCTTATTGCTGGCCGTACCATCTTGCATTTATTACAGCCGCCACCCAGGTTTTTTTATAAATATTCATTGTATTTCATTTACTACTCAGATTCTTGTATTTAAAAGCTATGGAAAAATCTATATATGGGTGCGCCCTTGTTATCTGAGCATTTATGAGTATTCTGCATGAGTTTTAGATGTATTTTGAATTTATTGGGATTTTATTAGAAAATCGCAGCATTTAATATTTTGTCAAAAAACCTCAAAAATCACAAAAAACCAAATTTCGCAAAAATACAAAAAAACTTCAGTTGGGTTTCGATTTGAGAACCACCAGGGTTCTGACAAGGGGAAGCTCCCTCGTTGTGCTGGAATGCATGAAAAGAAAAGTAATCTAAGTCTTATCTTTTTGTTCTCAACTAGAAGAGGCACAAGGTTAAGAAAACCAAGAACGTTGCAGCTAAGGATTTTCTGGTTTCGCAGATCATTAACTACAACTAAACTAACTACTTTAAATCTATCTAGTTTCCTCAAGAAAACAGAGCATGAGGAAATGGAGCGGGGTTTGACTATCAGACGATAAACGAGTATAGATTCTCAACTTGAAGGCAAGGTGGCGCATCTATCAGCTCAATCTAGACAAGTTTATTGTTCACAACAACACACGATAACCAAGTGCAGATTCTCTACTTGAAGGCAAGGTGGCGCATCTATCAGCTCAATCCGAACAAGTTTATTGTTCACAACAACACACGATAACCAAGTGCAGATTCTCTACTTGAAGGAAAGGTGGCGCAACTATCATCTCAATCTGAACAAGTTTATTGAACACAAAACAAATAAGAATTCGCCATTATAATTGCATGAAACCCTATGTGGCATAACAATTCATCATAATAGTAAAGACGCATGAACAGATACAAAAAGAGCAATATTGAGGGCAAGGTAGGTGCAGCATATATTCCTCTCTCGTGCAAAAGTTATTTACAAATGAGCGAAAGCTCTTATTTATATACATCAAGGTGTAGGGAACCCTAAAATCACCTTGAGTCAACTACAGTCTTGCAATGCATGCAAGATTAATTGCTAAGCCCTAATAAAGAAAACTATACAGTTAACTAGAAAGCTACCATCAGTTAACCGAAACATCTAATCTAAAAATGGACAATTGTGCAAGCATGCACGTCCTTATTTAAAGCATGTTAACTGGAACACTACCATCAGTTAACGAAAAACCCTAAAAGAAACTCCAAGTAAATAAAGCTGATCTCAGAATAGATATGCATGATATAAGACAGCGAGTTAACTTGAGAAGGTAACACCAAGTTTAACTCCTGTGTAAAATGTCTATTCTGAGAGGTAGGAACTGAAGTCTACTGATCGTGATCTCAAACAACCAATCCCTCAACGAGGCTGTCAACTGCATCAGCATCTGAATGTTAGCATCTTGAGCAATCTTGGCAATCTTTGCACACTCAAACTAGCAGTGGTAAATTTGGCGGCTTTGTAACTGAGGTGATGACCACTATCTCTTCTATAGCTTGATGCTTCTAACGCTTTTCTCTGACGTTTTTCCTTAATGAAAGAGTGTTGCAAATGAACTTGCTGCACACGCAAAATTCCAACGGTATCAACCTTCTAAACCGGCTTTGGAAGACAATCGGCCATACGAAGCATGCAACCATATGGATTTGAGCGACTACGCCTGTCAACCTTCTGAATGCTCTTGATACAAATCGGTCTCAGCTTTTCTAATGAAATTGTGAATTAAGACCGATTTGGTCTTGAATTCAGTCTGCGTGTAGTGTACTCTGGAAAACTCGCCTGTTGACTGTGAACTTGACTATGTTCTTACAAGATTTATGGAAAGCTAAAAATAGCCTGCGAGAGTTAAAAATAGCCTTTCGAAGAGTTATTTTCGGCGAAAAATCCAAGATATGGGTTTTGTTCAGAAAAAGATTCTAAGACAACCCAGAACGTCAGATATGCGAAAATATGACTTCTACTCGATCATGCAAAGACTTTTCAATTGAGAAAATTAGAAACTCAAGAACGAATGTTCTGAAGTTAAAAATTCCTGAAAAATCAAACGCACGATTTTAATTTGAGGAAGTTATATAGGAATGATCCAGATGTTGAGACTTGTCGAATTTTTCCAATTTCAGGAACATGCGAATTGAAATCTGAGAGAAATTTGAGAATCAAGGAGGAAAAAGACGTTTTTTATATGCTCTTTCTTCTGTGAAAATCGCCCCTGTTCTTCAAATTTGTTCATGAATGTGAACTAAAACTTGCAAAAAGAAGTGTTTGATGAAATCGCCCTTGACTGCTGATGAAGAATTCGCCTTTGCTCTGAAAATTCGCCTTTGTCTTGAGAAACTACGAATTTCCTTGAAGTTGTGAGAATGCTGAATGAAGATGGCGCCATCTTTAAATAAGGAAAAATTCGCACCAACTTGTTGACTACAAGATTTAAAACCTCAGCTGAAAATAGAAGGCTTCTGATTGGACGCCTTTCAATTACACTGATACTGACACTGAGTCCGAAAATAAATAATAATAAATTAATATTCATCATGCAATTTGCAAAGGCATCAATTTTAGAGATTCGCCATTTTAATGCCAAAATATGAAAAATAAATATTAAATATTATTTAACTTCAGTTGACAAACTGAATGAAGCTTTGAGATTCACCGACGAACTTCACTGATTCCGAAAAGTCATCGTCTGAGCTCATAGGCATCCATTTGCTCAAGATATTGCACTTTTTATTAACTTCCTATTTTATAGCTGACGGCAAAGTCACGACTGGCCAACTTCAACACTGATTTCTAAGTGACCGGATGATGCTGAGACCGAGTTGATGAATTGAATGCGAAGCCTACTGAGCAAAGAAGAAATGTTTGCTAGGAGACACTACTGCAAAATCCATCATTTAACACCCTGAAAAATTAGGCGCCCTTGATTAAATTCATTTACGGGTTCCAGACTTAACCATTTTCCTAAACTGCCATCTGACACTTCAAACGGCTGCTGACGGCGAATGGTGAACCCTGCTGACAGGAAACCAAGCTCACTGCATGCCTGGAGACATTCTGCATCCAACGAATATAGGCATGACATCTGAAAGCTGTGTTAAGGGCCTCAAAAGTAAAAGCGCCCCTGGGCTACAGTTGCACTGACACCATTTTGACAAAAGTTGATCTTTCATCCAGATGCCCTACTTTGACCTCTGATATCTGAAGCTAGGATGACCCGATTCGAGCCACGTTTGTTTTAACGGACAGCCAGAAGGACCCATGAGAGAAGTCTCTAGAGGCGATGAAGCAAGAAAATTGCTTCTAAGACCTCAAAAATACAAGTGCGTATTTTATTTAAAATATACGCTCCATACTTGGCCATTTTCCGGATGTCTTTACTTTTCAACATTTCGCCAAAGACCTCGCACGTATGAGCGTTTGCCAAATCCCGAAGGCTGACGACTGGGCTCGTTGAATAGATAAAGTAATTACGCTCAAGTCTCGTGAAGACTTCGAATGCGAATGACCTCATTTGACAGGCCTAAAGGCTAGGCGCCTCTGGACTGTAGAAATACAATACAAATTTTATGTTGGTCTGCTCGTGAAATTACGTGCTTGGTAGAACCTCTGCCACGCTCACCTGGAATGTCGGATTGATAAGCATGATGGTGCATCGCGAAGCTGAACTAGAGTAGAACTGATGTCAGGAAGACTTCGTTTGCAAATTTTGCCATCTTAAGGGTCATTTTAACTAGCGCCCTTGAGCTATAGTTGCGCTGGAAATGCAATAAAGAAGCTCTGGAACATGAAAACTCCATTATAGGCCCATCTTCAGACGACTGCTGCCAGAGCTCTAGGACTCGGATGATTGCGTTTGATATCTCGTTGGATAAGCAGACTAGTCGAGAAGAGATTAACTATATCAGCCACCAAAAGTACCAGAATCTACCCCCTCTTTAAAATGGGCCCCCTCAAGCTATAGTTGCGCTTTTGCTGGAAAAGAACAATTTTCTCATATCTGGAACTTTGGAAATTTCAACTTCTGTCGCCAGTTGCCGGAGCTGTGGGTCTCGGAAAGCTTTGCTGGATAGCTCATCGGATAGCCAGACCAATTCTGAAGAGATTGACTATATGCTTGAGCATTTTCAACAAAATCTTGACCTTCAAAAAGAAGGGCGCCCCTAGGCTATAGGTGCGCTTTTTTGCTTTTCCTTGAAAAATCTTCAAAAATTAACCATTGAAAACTCCGTTTTGACCACTGAAATGACCATGTGCAATGTGAAATGCTGTTGTGAGACGCTCCTCCATCATGAAAAGCTCCATTCTGAGTCTCTGCTTCAGGTTCTGATGAATAAAACTGACTTTGACTCACAAAATATTAACAAAAACTCCATGCTTGATATTGCCCAAAACTGTATTTTACATCATTTAGCAAGGTTTATACTCTTTTATGCAAAATGCCTTGATGAAGCAAAAAATTTGGTTTGGGTACAACAGAATTATCATCATACTCTGATCTGGAAGATACAGCCTGACGCTGTTTGAACATTAACAATTCATATCATGAACTCATGTCTCTTCATTAGTGAATCGTTGCCTTTTTTTTAATACGTCGATACCTTTTTGACTTGATTTGTCTTAATCACAATTATAATCGTTGTTGAATGTGTATGCTTATAATTTGATTATTCTCCACGTCCACCTTACACCCAAGTCGGTAGCAAATAAAACTTCTACGTCTATTATTCTCCACGTCCATAGCAAAGTAATTGTGCGTTCGGAATAATACCATCCACTGCGCTTTACTTCAAACGGAAAAGTCCCTGACAGCGATATATTCTTTAATAAATCGATAATAATAATGTTTGCTCATTCATTAGCAAGACCCCTGCCTCAATAAAGTATCATGACCTTATAAATAAAGTCGCCTCCTAATATCATGCTCTCACCTTTAATTATATCTGATAGATAGATAAGGTTATCGGGCCTCTTTTCTTCAACTTTTTCTTATAAATCGGAAAATGTCATACAACAGCTAGCAAGTATTTGTGACTCTCTTTATTATACCCCCAACCTATTCTATGTGTAACTCCAATGAGCTTTATCTTATTTCTGATCATTGTACCATCCTTGATGTCCTTTATTGAGATCAACAATGATGAGAATTCTTTCATCCATTAACGATTTTTCTCTCAATCTGCCTTTGGCATCAATGACAGCATTTGTCTTCATATTTGACATCAATGACAATATTTCCAACACAAGTCACAAGGAACAAAGCAAGATTAGTGTGCAAAGGCTATGCTCAAGTTGAAGGAGTGGACTTTGAAGAAACATTTGCACCAGTTGCAAGGATTGAAGCAATTAGAATGTTTCTATGCAAGTCACAAGAAATTCAAAGTATATCAAATGGACGTCAAATCTTCTTTTCTCAATGGAGATCTAGAAGAGGAGGTTTATATTGAACAACCTGAAGGTTTCCTTCTATCAGAAGACAAAGATTATGTGTGCAAATTGAAGAAAGCTCTCTATGGGCTCAAACAAGCCCCAAGAGCTTGGTACTCTAGACTTGACAAGTATCTCAAAGAGCAAGGATTCAAAAGAGGAGATGTAGACAACAATCTATACATCAAAGAAGAGGATGGACACTTACTGATTGTGGTGGTGTATGTAGATGACATCATTTTTGGTGGAGAGAAGGAAAAAATGTGGAAAGAGTTTTCATCATGCATGCAAAAGGAATTTGAGATGTTAATGTTGGGAGAACGATCTTTCTTCCTTGGGCTACAAATTTCACAATCTAGCAAAGGAATTTTCATCTCCCAAGCCAAATATGTGAAGGAAATGTTAAAGTTTAGGATGGAAGATTGCAATCCTGTGAGTACTCCCATGGTTACAAGTTGCAAGTTAAGTAAAGAAGATGAGTCCCAAGAAATGAATCGAACCCTTTATAGGTCAATGATTGGGAGTTTGTTGTACCTAACTGCTAAAAGACTAGACATAATGCAAGCTGTTGGAGTAGTGGCAAGATTTCAAGCAGCACCAAAAGAAACACATGTTCATGTAGTAAAACCATAGTTGGAAAAACTCGCCCCAACAAAAAACTCGCCAAGGGAAAAATTGGAGAGTTTTTTAGAACTCGCCAAAAACTCGAAAAAACTCGGGAACTTAAAAAATTGCTTAATAAACATCAAAAAAGACATTTTTAGCTTTAAGTTCTGCATAGCCAAGTTTTTTGAAAAACTCGGCATTCGAAAAACTAGGCAAAAACTCGCGAGTTTTTCGGAAAACTCGGCAAAAACTCGCGAGTTTTTCGAAAAAACTCGGAAAAACTTGTCCAAGAAAAAACTTTAAACTAAAAAAAAACTCGCGAGTTTTTGAAAACTCGGCAAGTTTTGTACGAGTCTGCCAACTATGAGTAAAACGAATATTCAAATATTTGAAAGGCACTATGGAATATGGTCTATGGTACCCTATCAGCAAAAATTTTACTCTTGAAGCATTCACAAATGCTGATTGGGCAGGCAATGTGGATGATAGAAAAAGTACAAGTGGAGGAGCCTTTTTTCTTGGAGGGAACTTAGTACCTTGGATGAGCAAAAAGCAAGAATTAGTCTCTCTATCTACAACAAAAGCTGAATATATAGTAGCAGCAGCATGTTGCACTCAACTTTTGTGGATGAGGAAAACTTTAAAAGACATCAAGATGGAATACAATCATCCTTGCACTATCTATTGTGACAACACTAGTGCAATCAACATCTCCAAGAATCCAGTGATGCACTCAAGGACCAAGCATATTCCTATTAAGTATCACTTTTTAAGAGAGCAAGTAGCAGAAAGACAAGTGTGTTTGGAATATATAGCTACAAAAGAGTAAATTGCTGATATATTCACCAAACCATTACGAAGAGATACATTTGAGTATCTAAGGGACAAATTGGGAGTTGTCCCACATCCATCAAATTAATGGGTGGAAGAATACATTTAGGGCGAGCTATGCATAGTATCTTATAGCTCCATGGAACAAAAAGAGGCAAAACATTGTTAGAAGACCCTTGCCATTGATGTCAAAGGGGGAGAAATTGGAGTCAGGGGGAGCAGTAAGATGAAGATCAAAAGTTGCCATTGAAGAGGTTGCCATCAATGACAAAGGGGGAGATTGTTAGAAGAATTGTCATTGATGTCAAGACTTGGCTTAATCAGGCTATTAAAGTTGAACAATTCATTGTTGAGTATTAATGAAGGAAAGTCTATGAAGTCAGATCGAATCAATCTATGTTAAAGATCAGATTAAAATTGAAGCCCAATTAAAGATCAAAAATCTGAAGAATGGAGTGTAGATAAATAAAAAATTATTAAAGCTACAGAACGTGTTTATTCTCATGCTGTAGCTACATAATTAATCTTCAAAAGGAGGGTGGCTGCAAATTGATTAAAATTTGGTGGATATTTTTCATTAAAACTACATATGCATTCATTACATCAACAGGATTGCTGCCCAACAAAACACAAATTAAAGAAATCTGTTAAAAAGCATGCATTAAAGAAATTTGTTAAGAAGCACGAATTAAAGAAGATTAGTCAAGTCAAAAGAAGCATGAATTAAAAAGACTTGTTAAGGAAAAGAGGCGATACCAAAATGGCACGTTCCAGACAAATGAAGGGACACATTAGAAGGAATGTGTATTATTTTGAAGAGTCACGTACTTTGTCAAAGACATCTTCTATTGCGTAAGTTTGAAAGGATACATTCTTTCAAAAGGACGTGTGTTTATGTAATGTCTTTTAGAAGAATGCGATTAGTAAAAAGAAAAAAATCTTTTAGTGTCATGACGTCTTTTTAGTCTTTTTTTTGAAAGAGAAATTATTCGTTGGTTGAAAAGTCGGGCCTGTTTTGAAGTTGTGTAACCTTTAATAATCAGAAGTAATCAAAAGGAAGTTGATCAGATTTAGAAGTTAAGTGGAATTTTAGAGAAAAGCAAGTAATTAAAAGGTTCGATCTCAACAAACTAAGGAACAGATTTATCTTATGAAAAGACACTCTTTAAAAGTTGCAGGTATTGTTGTGTTCTTTCAGATGCAATTTGAGTAAGATATATGAATGACATTTCATTCAAAGGCTGAAGTGTGGTTGTGAAGTTTCAGGTGATACAAATCAGAAACCCATCTTCTTGTGTGGGCTGAGTGTGAGATTTTTCATCACAAAGGCAGATTGGAGGATTGGGAGAGTGCAGATCTGATTGAAGTCCTTTACTTCATCCATCAAGTCAAGGTTTGGTGCCTTGCATTAGGGGTTGGTGCTCCTTGTAGGTTGGTGCCTACTAAAAATTGTAAAGGAGTGGGTGTTCCTTGTAGGTTGTAACCTACAAAATCATCTCATTTGTAAATCAAGTAGGTTGGTGCCTACATTCATTGTAAAAGTCATTTAAATCATTTTCAATAAAGTGGTGTCAACTTGCTTTTATTGAATCATATCAAAAGTTGATTGTAATAAGTTTTAAAAGATTGAGAATTGAAAGTTTGGTTTGATTTACTGATTCACCCCCACCCCCCCTTCCCTTAGTAAATTTTTTGTGCTCTTCACTGATTTTTTAGCATCCTTCCTCCCATTGGAAATGATGAAAACCCCCCTCTTTTCATCAATATTTAATGGGATTCAATGAATTTTTCTACAAGATTCCCCTCATTTTCAATAAAGTGTTGCACACCTAATAATTTGGGCCCTTATACCTGTAAGAGAGGGGGACCAACCACATGAAGGCTCCAGGTCACGGAGAGTTGAGAGCAGAGAGCTACCCTAACTTACCTCAAGCTAACGAGTGTTTAGGATAAGGATCGAGAATGAAGAGCACTCTCAAGTGCTTTTCTCACTCTACAGATCCAAAAACTTGAATGAGGCTAGATGAGCCAGTTTCTGGAGTTCAAATTGCACCTCAGATAGCTCTCTGTTCGAGGATGACAAGGCGGGTCTGGGATGACAGTGTGGCATGCTGGCGTCTCTCTAACGCGATGGCGTATGTATGGCCAAAAATAGTGAAATACAGTGTAAAATACCAGAGAACCTACTGATTGCCTAACTAACTAGTTCTAACGAAATAAACAGAACTATGAAGTACGAAAAGTAGCTACGTAAATGATAAAGAAGATAGATGAAGACAAGGGTGATGAATATTAACTCACTAAAGCTCCAGTTTGCTAGTGAGCTCCACACATACATTCACCTACACACAAGCAAGAGATGGAAAAATGTTGGGATATATAGGGGTTTTGTAATGTCCCTTACCTAGCCTGCTCTTGTATTTGCTTGTTTTCCCTAGAATTCGATTGTTGATTAGGTTTAGGGTTTCTTCTTTCCAAAAGGAATGTGTTTCTCTAATGAAATAATCCTAGATTGAAATCTGCATTCACCAATTTAAAAACATTTCCACATACACATATCTGTTAGCAATAATATCTAGATATCCACAATATATTCATAAACATAAATCAATTAATGAAGACATAAGAGGAGTGCCATAGGTGGATCCGCCCTGAAGCCCTCATGTAAACTCAAGAGGTTGTCCATCACAATCCTTCTTGCCTAGGGGCTTAGTACCTGCATACTCCACTCATGGCAACACCTCAGAAGACACTCGTCCTATTAGGGGAGAGGAACCATAGAGTCCAAGTGGCCTAAGGCCTACCACCTTCTCTTGCCCAATCCCGTATCTTGGGCCTAAGGGGCAGAGACCTAGGTGGGACCCCCATCTTTCTATAACCCAATCCCTAGTCAAGGGCCTAAGGGGCTGCAAAGCCCAATCCCTTGTTAAGAGCCTAAGGGGCTGCAAAGCCCAATCCCTTGTCTAGGGCCTAAGGGGCTGAAAGTGGGGTTTTTAGGCAATCCAACTTCACCCATGTTTTGTCCATCCTAATAGGTTTACAAGCACATAGTAGACAATCTTTAAACAATAAAAAAAATACACTTATTATAGTTTCATCTATATTCATTATGCATTATGAGTATAAGCATGAGCATATAACCAAATGAGATGTATTTAAGGAAATGTATCAACTATAGACAAGTAGGTGTAGCCAATTAATATATTCATGTTCATTCTTAAGATCTTATTTTCTAATCATAATAATGCAGTTTATCCAATATAAGATTCAACATCAAATAAATCTAAATGTAGTCCTATGAGTGGATTCCTTAAATTATTATCCTATGTGTTTCCCCCTAATAGTGTATCCAAAAGAGGCTCATTATAATGCAATTAATGAGTCTAGCAATTATTAAATACATTTCATTTATCATTTGATTCTTTAAGTCCATATTAATATCATTTCATCATGATAACATTAAGAAAGCATTACACCAATCATTAGATTAGCTATGTTAATTTCTTATATCCCAAAATATGCTAAGTATTATTACTAAGTGAGTACATCACCTGAGTTGCTGTAACTCTCCATGTTTTTTTTTGATTCCTTACTCGCCTCCTTCAACCTTATGAGGACAATTCCACTTTTATATTAAATTGTCATCATTACTGTATAATCATAAATTATGTGTGTGTGTGTGTGTATATATATATATATATAATCTTTAGAATATCCATCTTGACCCTTTCCTTTTATCTTCCCAATTTTCTAATCGATCTGCTTGTATGTTCTTTATTTTACTTATTTTATTTGTCTTGTTTTCTTTTCTTTACTCCCATTGATGATCTTACATAATTATTAGAGACTGGGTTTTAATGTTTTGCTGATTGTAATATTCTTCTAATATTCTCCTCCTTTCCCCTTGTCTTACCTTATCTTATATCTTCCACTTTGGAGAGGAGATGCCTTTTCAAGGTGGAGTCGTGCCTTCTTTTTTAGATCGCTGCCTTCCTTCATGACTTAATCACTGCCTTATGTTTGCAGCTATTAGCATACTTTATATATTTTAAATGTTTCTTGTTTATTATATTTTGATTTGATTGTAACATATTCAAATATATATATATATATATATATATATATATATATATAAATATAAATATATATATATATATATATAGGATTATAATAATATTAAATTTAGACATTTATTTTTTAATAGATATTTATTTTAATATTGATTTTATATACTCTATTTAATATTTATTATATTATACTGATTATAATAATATTTAAATTTGTATTTATATTTGCCATTTGTTTATTTAGTCACATATTTCAGTACTATTTCTTTTATAATTTCTTTATTATTATTATAATAATTACTAAACAATATATGTTCATTTAATGACATGTATATTATAATATCTATTATATTTATAATCATAATTGTAATATTATTTTGGTAATCATAATTATAATGAGATTACTAATATTTATATTACAACATTAAATTTAATACTTATAATTATGATAAAATAGTTAATGTCTTTGACATGTATTTTGTTTATCTCATTTTCTATCCTTCGTATTGTAATGCTACTAATTCGGGGGGCATGACAGTCCACCCCACCCAAGATTGCTTGCCCTCAAGCAATCATAACCTAAGATATGTAATTTTCAGATGTTTCTCCTTATGGTGATGTTATTAGCTTTGATAGGAGTTGGAAGTCTTAACCCAAGTGATGGTTATTCTAGTTATGAGGACAATGTATTGACCAATATTCTTAAGTTTTACTATTTCTCCATAACTCTCAACCCCATGAGTTAGATTCTATGAATCACTATAAAAACTAGTTGAATTAGACATTAAAGCAGACAACCAGGTAGCTCAATCAAGTAGGCAACTAGCTCAAGCAGGGAAACAAGTAGCTCAAGCAAGCAAACAAGTAGCTCAAGAAAGCAACCAGTTGAAGCAAGCAGGCAAATAGCTCAAGTAAGCAAGCAACTAGCTTAAACATGCCGGAAAGTAGCTCAAGCAGGCAAACAAGTAGCTCAAGCAAGCAAGCAACTAGCTCAAGTAAACAAGTAGGTAGCTCAAGCACACAACAACTAGCTCAAGTAGACTAGTAGGTAGCTCAAGTAGACTAGTAGGTAGCTCAAGCACACAAGCAACTAGGTCAAGTAAGTAAGCAACTAGCTCTAGCAGTCAAGCAAGTAGCTCAAGTACATAAGAAAGTAGCTCAAGCAGCTCAAGCACATAGGAAAGTAGCTCAAGCATACAAGCAACTAGCTCAAGCAAGTAGGCAACTTGCTCAAGCATACAAGCAAGTAGCTCAAGCAAGCACAGGATGGTAGGAAAGATGCTCTGATACCACAGTAATGTCCCTTACCTAGCCTGCTCTTGTATTTGCTTGTTTGCCCTAGAATTCGATTGTTGATTAGGTTTAGGGTTTCTTCTTTCCAAAAGGAATGTGTTTCTCTAATGAAATAATCCTAGATTGAAATCTGCATTCACCAATTTAAAAACATTTCCACATACACATATCTGTTAGCAATAATATCTAGATATCCACAATATATTCATAAACATAAATCAATTAATGAAGACATAAGAGGAGTGCCATAGGTGGATCCGCCCTGAAGCCCTCATGTAAACTCAAGAGGTTGTCCATCACAATCCTTCTTGCCTAGGGGCTTAGTACCTGCATACTCCACTCATGGCAACACCTCAGAAGACACTCGTCCTATTAGGGGAGAGGAACCATAGAGTCCAAGTGGCCTAAGGCCTACCACCTTCTCTTGCCCAATCCCGTATCTTGGGCCTAAGGGGCAGAGACCTAGGTGGGACCCCCATCTTTCTATAACCCAATCCCTAGTCAAGGGCCTAAGGGGCTGCAAAGCCCAATCCCTTGTTAAGAGCCTAAGGGGCTGCAAAGCCCAATCCCTTGTCTAGGGCCTAAGGGGCTGAAAGTGGGGTTTTTAGGCAATCCAACTTCACCCATGTTTTGTCCATCCTAATAGGTTTACAAGCACATAGTAGACAATCTTTAAACAATAAAAAAAATACACTTATTATAGTTTCATCTATATTCATTATGCATTATGAGTATAAGCATGAGCATATAACCAAATGAGATGTATTTAAGGAAATGTATCAACTATAGACAAGTAGGTGTAGCCAATTAATATATTCATGTTCATTCTTAAGATCTTATTTTCTAATCATAATAATGCAGTTTATCCAATATAAGATTCAACATCAAATAAATCTAAATGTAGTCCTATGAGTGGATTCCTTAAATTATTATCCTATGTGTTTCCCCCTAATAGTGTATCCAAAAGAGGCTCATTATAATGCAATTAATGAGTCTAGCAATTATTAAATACATTTCATTGATCATTTGATTCTTTAAGTCCATATTAATATCATTTCATCATGATAACATTAAGAAAGCATTACACCAATCATTAGATTAGCTATGTTAATTTCTTATATCCCAAAATATGCTAAGTATTATTACTAAGTGAGTACATCACCTGAGTTGCTGTAACTCTCCATGTTTTTTTTTGATTCCTTACTCGCCTCCTTCAACCTTATGAGGACAATTCCACTTTTATATTAAATTGTCATCATTACTGTATAATCATAAATTATGTGTGTGTGTGTGTATATATATATATATATAATCTTTAGAATATCCATCTTGACCCTTTCCTTTTATCTTCCCAATTTTCTAATCGATCTGCTTGTATGTTCTTTATTTTACTTATTTTATTTGTCTTGTTTTCTTTTCTTTACTCCCATTGATGATCTTACATAATTATTAGAGACTGGGTTTTAATGTTTTGCTGATTGTAATATTCTTCTAATATTCTCCTCCTTTCCCCTTGTCTTACCTTATCTTATATCTTCCACTTTGGAGAGGAGATGCCTTTTCAAGGTGGAGTCGTGCCTTCTTTTTTAGATCGCTGCCTTCCTTCATGACTTAATCACTGCCTTATGTTTGCAGCTATTAGCATACTTTATATATTTTAAATGTTTCTTGTTTATTATATTTTGATTTGATTGTAACATATTCAAATATATATATATATATATATATATATATATATATATAAATATAAATATATATATATATATATATAGGATTATAATAATATTAAATTTAGACATTTATTTTTTAATAGATATTTATTTTAATATTGATTTTATATACTCTATTTAATATTTATTATATTATACTGATTATAATAATATTTAAATTTGTATTTATATTTGCCATTTGTTTATTTAGTCACATATTTCAGTACTATTTCTTTTATAATTTCTTTATTATTATTATAATAATTACTAAACAATATATGTTCATTTAATGACATGTATATTATAATATCTATTATATTTATAATCATAATTGTAATATTATTTTGGTAATCATAATTATAATGAGATTACTAATATTTATATTACAACATTAAATTTAATACTTATAATTATGATAAAATAGTTAATGTCTTTGACATGTATTTTGTTTATCTCATTTTCTATCCTTCGTATTGTAATGCTACTAATTCGGGGGGCATGACAGGTTTGCCTCATTCAAACCCCCGCTTTGGTGTTTCTACCTCCACGGATAGCCAGGAAAGCCACGAAGTAGAAAATACGATAAAGGAAAGAGAAAGGAAAGTATTGAACACTAGAAAAGATACAGTGCTACTCTATCAAACCATAACAAGAAGGAAAGTGAAGCAATACCACCTCCACCCAAAGGCACTCAAGGCCAATGAAGGGAGAATGCAAGACAATGGGCTTGGCAAAGTCGACACCACCGCAACAATGATGAAGGGAGGTCTCACAAGACTCCAAATTCGCAGCTTCTATGGTAGCACAATACGTTCTCAATGAAGTTGATGGAGCAACAACACTATTGTAATGCTCAATGGATGCAACAAAGATCAAGTGAATTGCTAGAATTGTGAAGAGCGAATGAGTGTGTGGAAGATGGAGTGATAGTGAAATGGATGCATTTGAAGACCAAAATGAGAGGGAAAGAGCCGTTTTCGGGTTAGATGGTCGACATAGAGGAATTACAATTTGTCCCCAATGAGTGTAACGTCCCTATTCCTACATACTCTAGAGGCGGGAATCTGTCAGGGACAACAACGCACCGCGCAGACATCCACGCGCCACATTCGTGTCCTCGACAAATATTCCCCCACCGACACACAAAACAGGTGTCAAGTGGATGCATTTCAGATGGGTGATGTGGAATTTCGCCTTTGGGTTTGATTTTTCTAAGGTGAGGGAATGCAAAAGGGGAATTTACACAAGGAGTGCAAATTCTCTCCTATACATTTTCCCCCACTTTAGCGAGCACGAGTGTCAATGAGTGTTCAATAAATTAGATCTAAGAGTTAGAAATGTATACCTGAACCGTCGAGGAAGCAGATTGCAATCTAGCGAGCTCAAAAGTGTAGGGTAGGCAAAGGACTCCACAGGTACTCTCTCTTGAGGAGGTTCGAACAAAAGGGGACTTCGTAGCTCCGCGGAACTACGAAGTTGAACAAAGTACACCAAAGGCCCGCAGACCAACGATGAACAAATCCCGCAGGATGCAAGCGCTTCACAGGCCCTCAGACTTGCAAAAAAGGCACCCCCCAGGTACTCTCCTGAAGAAGCCTAGTGTAAGGGGACTCCATAGAGTTAGATTGGAAAACAGCTTGACAGGCGCACCTGCAAAGCAACATGTTAATCTGTAGATAAAACATGTTAGAAAACAAAAAGCAACCACGTAGGCAAGCAAGCAGACAGTCACACAAACAATCAAAAATTGAAGGAAGAGCTTTCAAAGGGGTCCCTCAAGAACCCTTCAAAAGAAAAAGGGTCCACTTAAGGGACACACTGTTTGAAAGTGCAAGAATGTTTTTCGCAAATCAATTCACCATCAAGGAATCCTTTTGAAAGATGTTCACTTCATCAAGGAATTCGAAAGGAAGAAAATGCCCCCTTGCGAGGGAAGGTCAAGGTTTCTCCTGTAGGAAAAAGCTGCTCCCTCCTAGAGGAAAGTTTTTTAAGTTATTTCTTTGCGAACCATGAAGGAAACACGTTCCACTAGGGGTCCTTGTTGAGAATGTAATTTTTGAAAAAGTTTAAGGATTTTCGAGAAAAGATTTGTTTGCAACGGATTTGTTTTCTAAAAATCAAAGTTGACATGATAGCCTCCCCTTTGGATGGTGCATGCCGAACACAAGGCATGAAGCATCCTAAGGAGAGAAAAGCAAGAATGAAAAAGTGATGTTGTGGCTCGCGGGACATAACAAGATGTCACCGTGGTGATGTTGCGCACATGAGGGACAACACCACAACATCACGAATCAAGCAAAGAAGAGAGAAAGATGACCAAATCTGCAAAAAGAGACAATAGTAAAACAAACAAAGGGCATAGGGGCGATCTGCTATTTTGGGGTTAGAGCTGCTCATAAATATATAGAAGTATAATAATAGTATATTTAGTGAATTGTCATCAACCCCCTACTATATTAGACCATATGAAGAATGTACAAGAAGACAAAATAAAAATAAAAAGTTGGGTCAACATGGAAGGGAAGCCTAAATGCCCCCAATACTTTGCATCGTCCCCAATTTGTCGAAAATCAATACACATAACAGAGGAAAAATGATGCCAAAAGTAGAGGAAGTTTTACGACACATAATCACTCCTATATCCAAGCACCTACGAGGGTGTCAAGGGGTCATCCAAGAACACATGGTGCAAGCATGGGGGAACACATCACAACAAACACACACCTAATCTAAAGGTAAAGAAGAGGTGACCCCCCAACACTGATGGACCAAGAGGTTGTCTACTTCCTGTTGTGACCTTTTTCACACATCGCCCCATTGCAAATGGGGACCCCCTAATTTTGGCTTTGCTTTTCGGTCGTTTTGGTTTGTCTCTCTTTTCTACTGTCTGTCTTTTCGGGACAGGCCCGCTGTTGAACCTTAACGTGAACTTTTGGCCAAGTCTAAAAATTAGGGTTTTGAACTTTTCAGCCAATTTGAAGACAAACAAGGTGAATAAATTGAGATTTGAGATTAACATTGATGTCAGTATACTTCCAACAGGTTTTCACTGAAATTTCATCAGATTCTGAGTACTTGCTATTTTTAGTAAGTGTGCAATTACAGACAATCCTTCAACATTTTTGTGAATCCGAAAGTCACACTGCGTCCAGAGCACATCAAGGTGCTCGTGTGCAAAATTTTAGCTAAAACGGGCAACTTGCTATTTTTAGCAGTTCAGCTTCCGGGACAAATTTCAGGACTTAGACGCAGAGTTTTTCTTTGCATGTCTGGATATTCCTTCTGGGTTTTTCGAGACCTTCGCAACGGTATAACATGCAAAACGAGACGACAACTTTCAGAATTCAGCCTTCGGAGGCTATTTTTAGGTTTGCATGTCGGGTTTCTTTTGCATGTCGGATATTCCGATGGGTTTTTGAGAGCTTCGGATGGTGTGACATGCAAACGCAGATCTCACTCAAGGAACTTGCTATTTTAGCAGGTATGTCCCGGCAGCCCTCCAGCAGTTAATCATGAGCTGATCGCAGTACCACAGAAACGAGAGCAAACGGAGTTCATTTGATACGCATGCATAACGAATTAGGGTTTCCAACTTCGGGACCCAAAAAGAGGCGTAAAAAGTCAGAATTTTCGAAAACCGGTGTAAACCACCGCGATCAGCATCCTTCAGGCTATCTGCTGGTAAAATTTCAAGTCAAACGGAGCAAGTCAGATTGGAAACTAGCTAAAAATAGTAAATTGGGCGCATGTGTCAGTGTCGACAGGCAGGTCACGTGGTGAGGAGCGCCTCATTCAAATTTCAAGTCAATCGGAGCAGTGGAAGTCTCAGAAACAAGCAGTTACTATAAATAGTAAGCCACCTCCAGAAACATGCTATAAATGGCAGGTCAGCATCAAATCTCGGCGAGCACAAGTCAAACATGCGATAAAGAGTCTTTGGCGCGAATTTCAAGATAAACGGAGTTACGGAGAATGAGAAATCAGATAATTGCTATTTTTAGCAGGCAGGGGCAGAGAAATTAGGGTTTCCTAAAATCAAGGGCAGAACATGACAACCATGCAGAAGCAGCGTCCAGTCACAATCAGTGCCCTTCAGGCAATCGGCACGCAAAATTTGATGACATTCTGAGCAATTGCTATTTTTAGTAAGTTGCTAAAAGTAGCAGGGGCATGCAGATATCAGGGCCCGACAGCTCAACCACATCCCGAGGTTCAGAACAAAGCAAAATCCAACGTTTTTGGAGCTTGGAATTAGCTTGGAGTGCAAAAATTGACAAAACTTTCTAAAAATAGAAAATTAGAGTTAGCGTGATCGAGTCACTCTAAATTTGACAAATGGCATAAAATTCACTGAAGTTGATAAATTTTCAAGTCCAGCATCAAAAGCTTGCTTTAAAAGGCCAAATACAGATGAAAACTTTCTAAGTGTTTGAAGAATGGAAGTTCACCCTCCTAAATGCGCCCCAAACTTGGAGAGGACCTTGAAAATATTCTAAGCGTTCAAATTTGAAGCATACCCCTCCAATTGCGCCCTTGAAGTTCTAACTTGAAGGGTGGACTTTAAAAAATTTCTAAGTCATTGAATTTGATACTCAGGAGGTGAAATGCGCCCTTGTAGTTGAAGATTGCTGAAAAGTTTCTAACTCTTGCAAACTTGAAGCCCACATATGAAAATGCGCCATAGAACTAGCTGGAAGATAAAAATCTCTAAGGCATGGAAACTAGAAGTGAACCCCTCTAAATGCGCCTTAAGATGGACACTTGAAAATTTTCTAAGTGTTGACAAAATGGAAGTAGCCCATGAGAAATGCGCCCTTGAGGCCAAAAATATTCTAAGTGACAAAACTTAAAGTACAAGGGTGGATTTGCGCCTGATATGGTGAGAGCTGGAGATTCGAAATTTTTCTAAGGCATTAATTGAAAGTCTAGTCTATCATATATGCCTATGGAAAAACTTGAAGCTAACACCTCTATTTGCGCCTTTGAGCATTGAAAGGTTACTAAGCGTTAAAAGTGAAGGCTTCCCTTGTGTTTTGCGCCTTGAAGCTCATGATATGAAATGCGCCCCAGCAACCTGAACTTAATAGAAAACCGTCCTAAGTGGCTGGGAAGAGATTAGAGAACATTCTAAGTAGTCAAGAAACTTGAAGCACACCCTACTATTTGCGCCCCACTCCACACTGGAAGCTCCACATGTAATTTGCGCCTGGGAGAAGAGAAGAAAGCTCGACCTTTTTCCTCAGATCAGAAATTAAATATCATAGCCACGCCATGGGGAGAGTTTGAAATTTTATAAACTGGCCAAGTCTTCCAATCAGAACCACAGGAAGTTATATGCGCCCTTGATGAAGACCAAGATGTTGAAAGATGGGAAGGACGAACTTGAAAATCTGACACCTTGAATGCGCCTCAGAGAGAAAACAACTTAGGAAATTTTCTAAGTGCTGGGAAATACGAGTTGAGAGTCTTATTTGCGCCTTAGAGAGTGGGGGGAACTTTGGAAATTATTCTAAGTATATCAAATTCAGAGTTCAAGCTATCAAATGCGCCTTTGACTTGTGGAAAGGCTGAAAAGTATGCTAAATGTTTAAAATTTAAAGTGGGCCCCCTCCTAGGCGTCTTGAATGTTGTGGGTAGTGGTTAAATCTTCTAAGTGTTTCAAATTAAAACCTCAAGCTCCCAAATGCGCCCAAGAGAAATAAAGATTCTTCTAAGTTTGACAAAATGGAAGCTTAGCCAGTCATATGCGCCTTTGACCAGAAAGAGGTTGATGAAATTTAAAGAAGACTCCTCTATATGCGCCCATGCAAAGAGGAAGGGTCAAAGCAAGCAAAAGGCGTTTAATCCATGCAAAGAAGGATAAAGACGAAAGTATTCATGCATGAAGACAAGGCGTGTGCAAAGACAAGTGGCATTAAGACCTTTTAAATCCGCCATATAAGGACAAAGATAGATCCCAACGCCTTGAGGTGGGTCCACCTTGTCATGTGTACGGCCAAAGAGGGTGCAAGGAAAATACTCTAAATGTATTGAAGTTGATATGCGCCCACCTCTCAAAGGGGGATCAACAAGTCAACAATGGCGTGGTAAATTATTCTTGCATGTGCCAAATGCGCCCATCCTCTTTTGAGTACTAAAGGCGCCAAGTAAAGAGTAAATGTTAAGTAAAGGTGAGGTGGATAATTGATACATGCTTTCAAGACAAATTTTTTTAAATAAATCGAAATTTTCCTCACCACAGGCAGAAGGATTTGAAGATGATTTTAAAAAAATTTCTAAGGCACATTTTCAAAGTGCTAAGTGATTCAAAAATTTTCTAAGGAACAAATATTTTCTCCCTTAGAAAATACGCCTAGAGCTCTGGGGTGGTGAAATTTTTCTTCGTGGAGCACGAGCAGGGTTGCCAGAGGTGAAGTCAGTGAATGCCAGCTGCACGGGTTGATAAAAAATTTCTCAAGTCAGAGCAACAGGAAATCTTCACAGATGCAAAAAAAAAAACGAATTTAAATTCCACAGGGAAATAATTTTCTAAGGTTCAAAATTCAAAAAAAAAATTAAATGAACCCGTTCGTTGGGTACCCATGGATTCAACGCGTTCTGGAGGAAATTTTCTTCTGGGTATCGAAGATTGTCGATGAGGAGTTGATTTTAAAGTCTTCCATGCTTCGTCTCGGCCTTCAGGGTGAAGATTTTTGATGGGCACCAGGTTGATGAATTTTCCTAAGGGAAAATTTTAAAATTTTCTAAGGCAAGTGTGGAGAAAATGTGTTTTCAAGGTGAAACTCTCCAGATGATGAATTTGAGAGGAAGTGCCTAGGTGAACTTGATCGAATTCTTCGTGGGACTAATCTTCTAGAGCCAGAGATGGACGAAATTGAGTATCAGAGATCCAGTTAGTGGAATGAATTTCTTAAAGATGATATGCCCTTGAAGAGGATGGGTTGAAAATTTGGCTAAGGCAAGAAGAATCATGAAGAAAGCAGAAGTTGGCTGCTGGAGGCGACGAACGTGAAAATCAGGTAAGTAAGTTAAGATTATATTATGATGTGTTCTAATGCCCTTCTCCCTGCTTGTTTTGCAGGAGGAGCGTCAAGATCAAGCGGTGATGACTTAAAGTGAAGAAGGAAGAAAAGCTGCAAGAAAATGGCTAAGTGTTGAGACTTAGTATAACTCAAGTGACGAAGATGAAGACCCTCAAGTGGAAGAAGTCAAAGAACAACGCCAAGAAAGAAGATCAAGAACAGTGTGAACGTGTCTACAAACGGAATCTTCTAGAAGGATGATGGTGGACATTATGGCACATTTATTACCCCACTCTCCTTTGTGGCGGTTTTTAGGGAAAATCTTGTTTAGGGCTGAGGTGGCACGATCTGGGCCATCCAGCCGATTGTAATCTGAGCCGTCCGTTGAACTTGGCCATCTATAAAAGGGGGAGTCCCCCTCATTTGTACCTTCAGTAGACATCAGACAGTAGAGAGGATTAGAGTAGAAGTTAGAATAGAGAGACAAATTAGAAGTAGCTTAGTATAGATTGATAGAGTAGTTGAAGAAGAAGGAAAGTTCTTCCTTAAAACTTTGTAAGAAATTGTTGTGAACACTCTCCCAATAAAAAGAATTTTCATTGATGATGGATTTCGTCTTTTGTTGTGAGTAGCTAGCAAGGTTTCTTCGTCCTTCTGATTCAAGTAGCATAAAGTAGAATAAATTTCATTTCGTGCAAGTAGATGTTAATTGTGGAATGTGGTGTTTGATCTAAGCAACTTCGTCTATCCATACCACTAGTGTATTTGCTGATGGTGAATGCGCCTTGTGTGGTCAACTGGAATATCATGTACTTAACTTCAATCACAGTTTGAATAATGGTATGCGTCGTTGTGATGGTATCTTTATGTCAAGAGGTGGTTTGAACATCTTTAGTCATCTCCCTAGAAGATTGCACCGACTCCGTGGAAGCTGTCCGATGTGAGGCAAAGCGAAGTCCGGTTAGAAGTTTGCTGAAGTTGAGCTCCATATCCCACACCTTTGAGTAGATTAGAATCTTCTTAAACCTGCACCATTTCAATTCAGTACTTTCTGGTCAAAATAGGAAACCTGCACTTCATAGATAAATCTTTCGAGCATTTGAATTCCTTTCTCCGCTGTCAAACAATTCCGTAAGTCCCCTTGAAATACCAGCAAATCACATCGAGCCAAACTGAGCCTATTCGCACTGAAAGAACCTTGGAGTTGAACGCATGAACTTTCTTGCAATCTTAGCATGCGGAATACTTTGATCAAGAGAGAATAGGGTAGCCGTTGGCGACTTTATTCTGCGTTGGTGCGGTCACGAAAAACACATCAACACTTCCCAATCTAGATCATTATACGCAGAAGGCGGGTGAGCTTGTAGTGGTGGAATGTCAAGGGGGGAACCCTTCGACCACCCTGCAACAAGAGCAAAGGAAGGAGACTCTTTGAGGTCTCCTCCACTTAGTTCTTGTGAAGCAAAGGTCAACGATTTGGTGAAGATCGCCGACAGGGCCAGGACTTTGTCCAAAGAGTTAAACATGCACTTCATAGGAGTGCCATGTGTTACCTCAACGGGCGGGAGAGGCGGCACCCGAGATTCATTGCTAGGCTCACCAAGAGACTTGGGAGCAGTGACAAACTTGCGATACCGGAGCTTCTTCCATCACAAGGATGGCGCATGCTAACGCAGAACCACCCTTTGAAGAGGGTGGACTCCTCTTTCGACCCCCATTGCAAGTGGGGCCATCCTCCATTTTTCCCTTCGTCGGGGGATGCGAGATCCCCATAGACGAGGGAAAAGTCGCGGAGGAGGAGAAAACCACAATGGACACCACCGAAGTGTTCGGCATGTCCATGGGCTTCGAGAATGGTGGGATGTCCGGGAGGGACATCAAGAGAGGGGGCTCAACTGAAAGAGCAAAAAACACCTGCAACTTTTTAGGGTCAGGGGCGTTCATGCTTGTAGCAAGAGCCGAAAGCAGAATCAAATTCGATTGAACCGAAGCAGAGGGGACGAGAGAGGACACAATAGGAGGTCCTAAAATAGGGGCGATTGGCTCCCCTTCCTTTGTAAAACGGCCTGCTCAGCCGCTAGAGCCTTTCGCTGATGCTTGTGCTCACACACAAGGTGGTTTCTGCGACTCTAGGAGCTAGAGACTGGAAGCTGAGACGGAAAGAAAGGATTCTACTCGGCCATCGAGTGTCCATCACGGCCATCTCTGGCGGAGGGAGAGACTCCTCGGATGGAGCACGAGGAACATATTGAGAAGAGGTTGGAATAACAATAGGGGGAGTTAATTCTAATGTCTTAGCGGCGGGTCTCTTCCCATTCACTGCCTTGGAAGCAGGAGCGGTAGGAGGCCGCAAAGGCCGAGACATAGAGGATTCCCCATGAGGACCCTTCCCTCTACCATAGCGAGAGGAAGTAGTAGGCTAGACAACAGAAGAGGAGGAAGAGGAGCCTCGAGAGCGCTTCTCTTCTTCCCTTTTCTAGGCCATGGTGGCATCCTTTTCAGCTTTCAAACAAGCCCTATGTGAGATAGCATAAGGGGATGGAGGGTATCTCACTTTAGGCATTAGGCACCCCTTGTACTTTTCATAGGTCCAGTACAAGAGGTCTGTCCTTGGCGGAAGCAGACCAATGGGTGCAGGCCAAAAGTGATCCAGAGAATAGCTACCACACACAACCAACGATTTATAGCGGGTGTTGTGGATTACGTGCACTGAACCCTCATGAATAAATTTCAAACATTCATGCACGACCAAGGGAATTGCATTCATAGTGACCAACCAGGGGATACCTAGTTTCACCCTAAAGAGTTCGAACCCGGGGATTATATCAAAAGGTAAGTTCACCGACTTAAGTCCAACAAGGACCGACAAGGTGATGCTACGAAGGGGAGGCACGGAAAGTCCATTATGTGTATGGATGGTACTTTTAGGTGCGTTGTACCCATCTTTATGCAGGAAATTGATCAACATAATTTCAGCTATAACATTCACCTGACATGTCGGGTCAACAAGAACACTTGTTATAGTGTTTTCGTTGATCGCGCGGGGATGTAAAGAGGAGATGGCTCTCTATTATAACCCCTTGGTAGGTCGTGTGAGGTGAAAGTCATACCTGGAGAACTACTAGCAGATTGCATGGACGGGATGGGCAGGTGCAATAAGGAAGCCATCATGTACACTAACCTAGGCTTTCAGAGAGCCCCCAAAGGTCTTGCAATTAGATAGTGGCCCAACTAAGGTTTCGTTCTGCAATTCCTACGAAACCTTCCAACTACGCCACTAGGGGTCGCAGGTTGGGTTGCAAGGTGGAAGGCCTCACAACACTCACACCTACAATGCTCCTAGGATACGAGGAAAGGACCGTTTAGCACTGCTAAATGGAACCAAAATGTTTCATGTCGGGTTCACCAAAAATGTAAGAGAGGGGGACCAACTGCACCAAGGCTCCAGGTCATGGAGAGCTGAGAATGGAGGACTGCACTAACTTAGCTCAAGCTAATGAGTGTTTAGGATAAGGATCGAGAATGAAGAGCATTCTCAAGTGCTTTTGTCACTCTACAGATTTGAAAACCTGAATGAGGCTAGATGAGCCGGTTTTTGGAGTTCAAACTACACCTTAGACAACTCTCTATCCGAGGATGCCAACACAGGTCTAGGATGACAACGCAATGCGCTGGCATCTCTCTGGCACGCTAGCGTCGGTACAGCCAAAAAGAGTGAAATATAGTGTAAAATACAAGAGAACCTACTGACTGCCTAGCTAACTAGTTCTAACGAAATAAATAGAACTATGAAGTACGAAAAGTAGCTCGGTAAATGATAAAGAAGATAGATGAAGACAAGAGTGATGAATATCAACTCACTAAAGTTCTAGTTCGCCAGCGAGATCCACTCACACGTTCACCTACACGCAAGCAAGAGGGAAAATGTTGGGTTGTATAGGAGTTTGCCTCAGTCAAACCCCTGCTTTGGTGTTTCCACCCCCACGAATAGCCAGGAAAGCCACGAAATTGAAAATACGATAAAAGGAAAGAGAAAGGAAAGTACTCAACACTACAAAAGATACAATGCTACTCTATCAAACTACAACAAGAAGGAAAGTGAAGCAATACCACCTCCACCCAAAGGCACTCAAGGCCAATGAAGGGAGAATGCAAGACAACGAGCTTGGCAAAGTCACCACGGCCACAGTAGGGACAAAGGGAGGTCTCGCAAGACTCCAAACTCGCAGCTTCTATGGTAGCAGAACATGTTTTGAATCAAGTTGATGGAGTAGCAAAACTGTTGTAATGCTCAATGGATGCAACAAAGATCAAGGGAATTGCTAGAATCGTGAAGAAGATCAAATGAGTGTGTAGAATATGGAGTGATAGTGAAATGGATGCATTTGAAGACCAAAATGAGAGGGAAAGAGCTGTTTTCGGGTCAGCTGGTCGACACAAAGGCATTACAATTCGTCCCCAATTGGGAGTGTAACGTTCTTGTAGACTCTAGAGGCAGGAATCTGTCAGGGATGGCAGTATGCCGTGCTCACGTCCCCGACAAATATTCCCCCATCGACACACAAAACAAGTGCCAAGTGGATGCCTTTCGGATGGGTGATGTGGAATTTCGCCTTCGGGTTTGATCTTCTAAGGTGAGGGTATGCAAAAGGGGAATTTACACAAGGGGTGCAAATTCGCTCCTATACAATACCTTTTTGGAGCCACATTATCATTATTATTGCCAATATAGTGAGCGAACAACTTGATTGTCAAACCATTTGTATAGATACATTTTATAATGTGTTGATCGACAATCTCATGGGATTCATTTTAAAATTCCTTTCCATTAGTCTCTTTAATCTCTTATGTAAAGTGGGCCTCTTCTTTAGGTGTGACTAAAAATGAGTGGCTTTCTACCACAACTTTAGGAATTGATGGGTGTAGAGAGGGCTTCAATGACCAAGGTCCTTTGCCAAAGGGTGACTTGTTGCTTCATCTACTTGCTCCTATGCTATAATATAATCTATCACTTGAGATGGTGGAACAGGGATACCATTTAATTGCCCATTCCAAAAATGCCACACAAACAGGGTTTCACTTGCGTGTATGAGCTTGTATACCTCACATCACACCAACAACAAACCCATGCATATACCCCACTACTTGGAACTTTAAATTGTTGAGAAAGGTTTGTTGTACACCTTGCATAATAATAATGCTAATAAAAAATAAATATTATTTGTGGTGCATCCTAGAGATGTGGATATTACATGGGTTAGACATTCTTGGGAAAACAAGCTATATGTTGTATTAAAATTTGGGATAAATATTTACTATGAGTGTTACATTGGAAAAATATTTATTATTGGGAAAACTTAGTACAAATATTTAGTTTTGTGTCATGGTTTAGTGAGCTTATGGTTTTGAGGTACGTGATTTATGTAATACCAGTTCGCACTTTTGTGCAATTTTTGCTTATAAAAGCAAGCACATGTGAAGTTATTGAGGCTAGATAATGTAATCTTAGACTTGTTGGCTAAGGTTGGATTCAACATCTCTTGTAGGTTGCATATGTGGTCCTCGAGGAAGCAAGGATTGGGATGTGTGACTACATGGTTCTTATTTGCTTGTTCACATGAAGGAATGCAACTAAGGTGCTTGATGCTTTAGAGGCTATGAAGGCAAGCCTTAGGCTGCCGAAGGAAGGCCTTACCCACCGACCGAGGCTCCGCCACTGATTCTGGGGGGTGGGAGGCTATAGAGTTGCTTCGCTATTGACCATATATAAGGCATATAGGGTGGTGAGCGGTTAAAAAGCTTGGGCGGTGTTTCTCTGCAGGGCGGAATTTAGGCGAAGCCCTGGATGGTGGGTTTGACGGGGCCTTGGATAGTGGGGTTTTGGCCAAGATAGAGAGGGCCCTTTCCTACCATTCCCCCCCAAGGCAAATAGGGTAGGGGGTTAGTGGGATAGGGGCTATAGTGTCGAGGCCCTACAGGAGGGCGTTGTCGCTAATGCTATTATAAAGGGGTCGGGGGAGAGAACCCTAATGCATTGAGTGAGCGACAACGCCACATGGAGATTCTACAAGTGTATTGTAATTTTATTTATTAAGATAATCCATTGAGTATGCGGGTGCTTTTGGAGGTTAATTTTTCCCTTGAAAAGGTTTTCCCAAGTTACATCTAGTGTTATCTTGTGGCATGTTTGTTACTCTTTTGCATTGTGGATTTTTGATACTTTATTTTTCTCCAATAAGGATTATGTGGAAATGGTATATTGTTGCTGCAAAATTCCTTTCAAAAATATAATTTTGATTACTTTTACAATAGAGAACTTTCATTTGTTTTAAAGTAATGTCAACCCACAAAGATAGAATTGGTTGCCAGTATAATCCCTATGGAAGAAAATTTGAAAAACAACACATTCCAAACAAACTATCTATATATATATATATATATATATAATAAACACAGACATATACCCCACCTGTTAGGTTTAGGATCAGATATGTAAGCAATCAGAAAAATGCAACACATAAGACAATGAACACAATGTTTATCCTAGGAAAACCCTCCTACTTGAGGGAGAAAAAACCCAGCAATAATACTCTCTTTATAAATCAGATAAAGAAGTGCAGAATTCTGCATACAAAATCAGGCCCTTTGAATTTGGCCAAGTCCAATACAAAGAATGGAGACCCTTCTCCTTGATGCTAAATACAAATGAAGATACTTCTTGTTGAATTCGGACCTGCTGCTAAAATGGTGAACTGCTGCTTGAAGTTGGCGAACTTGAGTTGGAATGGATTAACTTTTTGATCAAATGGGAGGACTCTATCCTCCTTATTTACCAAGCCAAGTGACCTCTCTCCTAGGTTGGCTATTAGAAAGAATAAATATCATTTAAAACATGAAGGCCGACCAGCCTTTAATTAAGGGAAAATAGCTCCCGAAGCTATAAAACACTAACACCACCACCTAAAAGTTGAAGTATCATTTTGGCATACTTCCATATCCAAAATCTTTGGTCTATTTTGAAATAGTGTCAGCCCACATACCTAAATTCGGTTTCCATTGTAATCTTTATCCCAACAAGTTTGGAAAGCAACACATTCCAAACAAATGAAAGCGATATATATGAAGAAAGAAAACAAAATAATAGTTTGTTTGTAGAAGAAAAATAAAGAAAAAAAAAACTCTTTTCTTGAAATTTTCCTCTATGATCTCCTTGGTAGCAAATGTGCTTTTGCACACACATTGGAATAACAATCCAATTACTTAGGAACCTTCAATGATCTCTGTCTCTGTCTCTGTCTCTGTCTCTATATATATATATATACACTCACTCATTTGAAATTTTTTTAGA
The DNA here is from genome assembly GCA_007258455.2 of Sequoia sempervirens. Taxonomy (NCBI): domain Eukaryota; kingdom Viridiplantae; phylum Streptophyta; class Pinopsida; order Cupressales; family Cupressaceae; genus Sequoia; species Sequoia sempervirens. The sequence continues at coordinate 94,979 of VDFB02333797.1, read as the reverse complement.
TATAGATTCATAGAAGAATGAAAATAAAACAAGAGATTTTGTTTGTAAAAGAAAAATGATATGTTTTTTTGAAATCTTCCTTTATGATCTTCTTGGTAGCAAATGTACTTTTCTACACACATAGGAATAACAGTTCAACTAGTTTATAACATTCGATTATCTATCAATCTTGAACTCTATACGTGCTTAATGACAAACAAGAACGAAATTTTAGTAAGAATGGATGATTTTTGTCTTTTGCATTTGCAAATAAGGTAAACTAAATCTTTTTAAGTGTTTCAAGAGGTTCAAATAACACCTTTTTTTAATATTTGAAGACAGTTTACAGCTATGATCCAAACAGGCAGTTGAGTTCAAATGAGATCAATACATTAGCTCCTTATGAGTGTTGGTTAACAGATTATTCGCCATCAAAAACTTGTAAATTATTCCCTCTAATGCCCAAATGTAGGAATAATTTTCTACCAACAGTTGGGAAAATTATTTCTCATAGAAATAATTCCCCTCTAAACTTTTATAAGTACAGCTCCCTCGTCAGATAGAAATTTATTCTTTTCTAAATTTAGAACCTACCATAGGTGTTCTTTTTACTAGAAAGAAATGAAAGGTCAGATATTATTGACATTTAATAAGATCTACAGAATGATCTACACCTCCAGTGAAATCTTATATCTTTTTAGAAAACCAATTATCCATGAAACTAATTAGAACACAGGCTAATTTTTGTTCCAAAGAATATGAACCATTAAGTTTATCAATTTTAAAGATAATTAAGGTTGAACACTTAAAATAGTTCTTACATTCACATAGGAATATAATAACTAATGAAACTAATCATAACGCACAGATCATAATAGATTTCATTTCAAATGTCCATAACTATATGCTCACAAACTTACATCTTTTCAAAATTGACAAAATAAAATATGTTCTTTCTTGTCTCCTATTAGTTTAAAAATATATATCCCAAGAAAAAAATTCTTTGTAACATCATGATCAATATATGCACATGCAAGAGTAATTGTTTCTTGAAAAATAATTGAAAATTGGAGGTTAAAGAAACCTTTAAAATTCTCAGAAACTTTAAGGCTCCTTACAAATTAAATTCCATATTATAAAATAATGATAAACATTATTGCTGATGTGGTGTATTGTTGGCATCCTCATCATTCCCTCTTTCTTGTGATGACTGCACTAATTGCATGGCATATTTAGCTTTATACACTTGGAAAGCCTTGATAATCAGAGGCATTTCACCTGTTGATGTGTTTTTTGTGACAGCACCAACGCAGAATAAAGTCGCCAACGGCTACCCTATCCTCGCGATCAAAGTATCCAACACGCTAAGATTGCGAGAGAGTTCGTGCATTCAACTCCAAGGTTCTTTCAATGCGAATAGTCTCAATTGGCTCAATGTGATTTGCTAGTATTTCAAGGGGACTTACGAAATTGTTCGAGAGCGGAGAAAGGAATTCAAATGCTCGAAATATTTGTCTATAAAGTATGGGTTTCCTATTCTAACCAGAAAGTACCGAATGTAAAGTGGTTGCAGGGTTTAGAGAGTCTAAATTTAAGTGCGGGATATGTAGCTCAACTTCAGCAAACTTCAACCAAACTTCGCTTTGCCTCACCTCGGACAGCTTCCATGGAGTCGGTGCAATCTTCAGGGGAGATGACTAAAGATGTTCAAACCACAACTTGACATGAAGATACCATCACAACGACGCATACCATCATTCAAACTGTGATTGAAGTTAGGCCCACAATGTTTCCAGTTGACCACACAAGGCGAACACACGATCAGTGAGCCCGCTAGTGGTATGGATAAGCGAAGCTTGCTTAGATCAAACACCACATTCCATAGCTAACATCTACTTGCATGAAAATGAAATTATGCTACTCTACGCTACTTGAAGTAGAAGGGATGAAGAAACCTCGCTAGCTATCCATAACAAAGACGAATTTCACCATCAATGAAAAGATCTTTCATTATGAAAGTGTAACAGCCCGACCCTTCGGTAAAATTAAAAATTTTCATAATTTACATCCTATAAGTATGTAAATGTGTTAATCATGTCATTGCAATAGAATTTTTCTTTTTCTTTATTGACAAAACATGAACAAATTGCCATATTAATATACAACAAAGATTCCATTTCAATATAATAACTCCACAAGTACATGAAACAAGAATACGTACCTTAACTAACATAGCTCCAATGAGCTTTAGAACAAATAGTAGTAAGAAGGTCCAGGAATCCGTCCTTTCGAATCTTGGTACATTGGCCGCTTGCTGAGGAGGAGAAACATCACTCGGGCGCTTTTCCGCCAACCACGGACTTATAATGCGGTCCCCCGCACGATCATTTTGCAATGAACGGCCCTCCCTTCGAAGAAGAGATTGGTTGGGTAACCTTTAACGACTACCAACTGGACATAGTGTTGTGATCCTACAAAACTAGCTTTCGTGCAATCGGCAATACTCAAACTAGGATGTAATTTGGGATCACGGTGAACTGACAGTGTAGTACAACAACTAAATGGTTCCTTACACTACTTTGGCCAAAGTGTTTACGTTCAATGAAGAACATAGGTCATTTGTCACATACACTAGCCAGGTTCAACTTGACTTGAGGCTATCTTACCCTACGCGTAGGTTGGTCTATCGGGGTAGTCCGTACCCTAGACTTCCTACAACAAACTAACTACTAGAATGGAGAACAATTTAACAAGTACTCACAACTAACTCCGTTATACGGGACTTTCTCATCCTAGGAGCTTTTAATAACTTGACTAAGTTAATCTTCAACTAGTTGTGATCGGTAACTTATTAAATACCCTCATTTCATTCCCTAGCATTTAAAGAGCTATATACAAACATACACTCCTTATATGGAGTCAATACAAATATTGCAATCTACTCTTTAATGAATCAGTACGTCCGTCTACTAATTAATATAATTTACTCTTCAATGGAACAATATATTCGTTTACTAATTAATGCAAGAGTTAATAGTATAGAACATGCATTAGCCTTTCTTTTAAGTAATTTACTTACATGATACAACATAGAATCATTTCTTTGTTTATCTTAACTGAAGTATTGAACTCAATGCAATTCCCTAATGTGTACATTCAGCATTTTATTCTTTTAGTTATTTAACAAGAAATATGCTCAACAACATGAAGAATGATACATGCCTGGTATTTGCCTTTTCCTTAAGGGATGACCTTGAATGGGTTTACAGCTCCTAAAATCTTGAACAAAAGACTTTCAGCACTCTCAGTCCATTCTCAAATTCTTCCTCAGAAATTAATCACTTTCAATAGCTGAAAGTAATCTCAACTTCTTACTGTGAACTTACAAGTGATGAAGAAAATAACAGGGGATGTCTCTCAGCAATTGGTAATATACTGTTCTCAGAAAATGTGTAAGGTTTCTCTCAGCATTAATAAAGTTTACTCACCGCTCAAACAGAGATAGATTATGGAAGCTAAATGTAATGTCCCCTTCTCATCAGTGATCAAAATAGCCATTCATCAGTCTATTCCGGAACCCGTAGACTGGAATGAGGTGAAAATTAGGGTTTCTTGGCTTGGAGTTTTGTGGCATTTCATATTATTTACTATTTTTAGTAAATGCTAGTTGTGGCAGTTGCAGTTGTCCATTCTTAATCCTTAGCAGTTGGAGCAGTTGTTATATTTGGTTTGGTCTTCAGTTGGCAAAAAAATATTTAATTAATGGCATTTTGTTCTAATTCACTGTTGACCCCCACCTTGGCCTAAGGAGATAACTTAAGTTGTTTTAAAGTGGGGCCATGAAGGGGTACGCCTTCATCATAAGTTTAATTATTCTTTATTCAAATATTTCCTCATCTTGAAAAGTGGACGCCACTTTTATATTTTTGAATAAAGTGTTTTTCTTTGAGGCCTTTTGGGACGCCACCTTGTGAAGTTGAATGGTTTCTGGAAATTGAAGGGTCTCCTATGTCTTTTGGTCTGCTTCTCAGGCATTTGAAGAGTTTGTGAGCTCTTATTTATTGAAGGCTTTTGCTCCAGCATTTCATCCATGAAAATTATGCTAAAGTTATGCTGTCGAAATGACAATTGACATATTGCTTCGAGGAAGTCTACCTCCTAGCCTTTCATCCAATTTCGTGTTTGCAATATAACACCTAGTTGGCTTCATTGCTGCTTCTCAACATCAGACTAGCAGATTGAGCATCAAAGATTTATGAATTTTGAAGTATTTTACAGTTTTGAGTTCCTGGTTTTTGCTACAGCTGAAGCTAAGTTTTGTTCATATCTTTTGGAGTGAATTTATTTTTGTTCTGGGTACTTTGGCTATCCATCTGTTGACTGAAGGCCCCACCTTTCTCAAAATATTGGAATTTATTTCCAAGTATTTATTTTATACTTGCAAAATCGAACTTTCAAGGAGGCTGTACTTTTTAGCTGCATTGGGAATTGTGCCAGAAATTAATGAATGTGTTTTGCTGCTGTTTCTTCCTCCTGGTTTGGTCGCCCATCTTCTGAGAATCATTTGCAACAAATTTCAGTCAATTCGGAGGCGGAATGAGTGAGTTATGAATATTTTACTGTTTCCCAGTCTGCTGTTATAAATTTCCAGAATTCTGATTTTTATATCAGATTGTTGCAATTTCCATTTTTTGGCTTATACTTCAGTATTTGAGTGTTATATCATTGTAAAAGCTCATACTTATATCTAAGGTTCATTCCTTATCAATTGTACTTAGTAATTTGCAGAGTTTTATTTGTAAGGTTGAGATTAAGCATTACTAATCCAACCATTCTTTCATTTCTGCAATTTACTTTCTGTTCTATCATTAAATTACCCCTGGATGGTTTACCGCCAGTGTGGACAATCTATTTGTAACACTCTTATACCCACTTCATAGTGGTGAATCCCCACAGCTCTGTGGATGCCCGCCGCAGCGGATGAATTGTGCTTAATTGTAATTTTTCCCCCCACTGTTTGGTGGTAGCGAGGAAATGTTTTCTATGGCTGGTTATCCGCCTATCAGTTTATAATTTCAATTTTATAGACTCCGTAATATGTTAGCACCTCGCCCTCAGTGGGATCTTGAGTGCACATTCTTGACGTTGAGTAGTTCTTCAATTCAAGTTCAGTTTCTTCAATTTAAAGTTCAGTTTCAGTTTGAGGCTAACGCTAATCCAATCATCTATTGCTGGTTATGTTGTGTTACTTCTTCGAAAAAATTGGTTAGCATATTTCACTAAATAAAATGATAACTCGGATTCTTCAAGTCCTCCCACATTGAATGGCTGGGCGTCCATTTATAGGCCCGAAGTGCAACGGATTTCCTCTTGTGAAGGCATGCCAAATGACAACAAAGAGCCCAGATATAGTAAAAATGATACCTGGCGGATCTTTAAACCCTAAGTCACCAAAATTGAAGGTGATTCGACTCCTTTATGCCAGCAAATCATGAAAAATTCAACTTGAAACTGAAAAACGCCACCTACAGGTTAATGCGTATTTCAATAGGTAGAAATCAGTGTTAGTTTAATGAGAGACTAATTCCTAGGCCGGATGGCGTCCACACACCATTTTTAGCGAATTTTTCTCAGTCATTTTTGGTTGCTGTGGCCCTAGTCGCGCGATTTCTTCCTGCGCGGTTTTTCTTTTTCATTCGCCATTTTTACGGCTGAGTTCCTTATTTCGAATTTTGCTCAATAATGTTTTAATAAAGTTTAATACAATTGTGACGCATTTGCTCATGGCTCAGAATTGAAGTTTAATAATTCAACGCAATGAAGTATTCTTAGAGAAAATCGCGATTCTATTCTTTTCTATGATTTAGTCTTATTTTATAAAAATGTTTAAAACTTTTATTTAAACATATTTATATATATTTTATTCTATTAAAATATCTATATAATATAGTTTTTTAATTGTATAATTATTTAAATTAGTAATTTAAATAATATCGTATACCTTTATAAACTATATTATATTTATATTTTAATAAAATATTAAATATATAATTATACTTCTTTATACCTGTACATATATATACATCTACATTATACGTCTATATACTGAGAGTCAGTCAATACTATATGAAAACATGTAAATGTATATATATGTATATGTATAAATTCAGAGGCAAAATAACGTTATTATATATAATTCATTCATCATGTTAGCTGTGGGTACGTATACTTGTATATATATATTTATATATATACTATACGTATCCACCTCTAACCAGAACTTATTACTTATAAGGTTATACTGGCAAGCATCACTTGTTTACACATTCAAAAGAAGACACGACTCCTAATGATACTAGACAAGCCTACGGATGACTTACCTTTAACCAAAACAATGACTTAGCTTACTCAGTTCTATGGTTTGTGTGTGTATGTCCAGTTGGTATCCATTACTGTTTACCCGACCAAGTTCTTCCCCGAGTGATATCTCTCCTTTGCCTGGAGGTACGAACCTGCTTCCTGCACACCATGTCACGACAACGGGAATCATATGCTCAAAACAAAGTAGAATATATGAAACATTTCAAAAGTTAGATTATTCATAAATCAATAACCTTATATTCTCCTTTATGCAGTATTTCACCAAGGATAACATCAAATGAAACAACATTCATATTGAAAACGAGGTACAAGCATCATTAATTTACCTTCAGAATTCACATTTACTCTATCTAGTAATGGTAATTTGTAACGTCACAATTTGGGATGTAACAGAAAGTTTTACACAACAATCTCTTGCAAAAGTTTTCAAGGGAAAACTTTCCTTCTTCTTCAACTACACTATCAATCTATACTAAGCTACTTCTAAGTTGTCCCTCTACTCTATGTCTACTGTCTAACTCTAAGCTAATGAGATACAAATGAGGGGGACTCCCCCTTTTATAGCTGGCCAAGTCCAACGGACGGTTTAGATTACAATCGGCTGGATGGCCCAGATCGTGCCACCTCAGCCCTAAACAAGATTCACCCTAAAAACTGCCACCAAGAGGGGTGGGGTAATAAATGAGCCATTAATGTCCATCATCCTTCTAGAAGATTCCAACTTTGAAACGCGTTCACATTGTTCTTGATCTTCTTCTTGACGTTGTTCTTCAACTTCTTCTTTGCTACTTGAGTTATACTAAGTCTCAACACTTAGCCATTTTTCGCAACTTTTCTTCCTTCGAGGTTGAAATGTATTCGTGCAGTACTTGCTTCATCTTCTTAAGTCATCATCGTTTGGTCTCGACGTTTCTCCTGCAAAACAAGCAAGGAGAAGAGCATTAGAACACTTCATAATAAAAAACTCAGCTTACTTACCTGATTTTCATGCTTTAACTTCCAAGGGTTCATCTTCTTCACTAGCCAACTTTGCTTTCTTCTTGATCTGTAGGTTGGGGCATATAACACCTGTGCATCAAATTTCAATGCCTTAGACAAATTTCATCTTCTTCAAGGGCGTATTTTAAGAGGTGCATTTTAAAATCATCTTTTGGAAGTCCCAGCTTCAACTGTGTTGGCGTTTAAATTCGCACCTCTGGAATGCGGATTTGAAAACGGACAGCTATGCACAGATAAACTGCTCTTCAAATTAGGAGGGGAAGCTCCCTCTTGCTGATGGTGTTTGAAAGAAAGTAAACTAAAACTAAGTTGCCTATCTTTTTGGATCAGCTTAGAGCACAAGGTTTTTTAAACACAAACGCCGTAGCTGAGATTTTCTGATAAGAAGTTCAACTACGACTAACTTAAACTAAAGACGTTCCTAACCTCTCAAGTAATAGCAGAGCAAGAGAAGTTAGAAATTAACAAGGCAGATTTTCTGACAAAAATACTTTAACAATCTCTCTCCCAACAAACAACTACACACTTCACTGTAAGCTGAAATAAAGATCATAAAAGCATAACATAGATAACGGAAATCTGAGATTTTAGACCAAGGCAAAAGAGGCTCATGATTTCATTACTCAAATCTCTGAAACAAAACTCCCTTCTAACATGCCTTGAACAAGAAATTGCAGCTAAGGAGGCTTGCAAACTTATTCTTAACACAATAGAAAACAGCAATCTTACTAACTCCTTGTTGGCTAAAGAGGCTCAACAATTTGCTTATCACAATACAAATGAACAATACTTGAGCAACAAATAGAAGGCACAATAGGCTCAGCGTTTTGTTCTCACTAGCACGGTTAAAGAAAAATAAATGAGCAAAGGCTCTTATTTATAGAGAAGCAGAGGAGTAGGGAACCCTAAAATCTCCTTGCTTTCACAATCTAGGGCTTGCTCAGCAAGCAAGCTTTATTACTAAATCTAGAAAGAAGAAACCCTAAAAAGCAGAAAAAGCGGGAACTGCCAACTATTACATCTTATCTTCTTTTTATCCTCAAAGAATGGATAAGGATTATTCCAAGAATAGAAAGAAAGCGGGAAAGAAAGCTTCTAGAAGAAAGCTGCTTTAAAGCTCGATCACATCCGCTAGGAAGTCTGAGATTGTGTCCCGGTTCGGTGCATCTATACCATCAACAGCAAAACACCGCTTTTCAAGAATATCTTCGGCATCTGCAATAGATCTCTGGAAATCTTCAATCTCATTGGCCGCTTTATTGAACTTTGCTGACATCATTGAAACATGACCTATCCTTCCACCAACTGGGCTGCAACTATGAACAACATTCTGGAACTGATTTTGCACTCCTCAAGCCCGACGTAAGAACCATCCTCAAGACTGTACTGAGAGGGGATCTCTATGACAAATTCGCTGATGAAAAGGAGAGCTTCAACCACCCTTTGTCTGTAGGTGATGAATTCTTCAGATATTCTCTCATAAGTTTTAATTTTGAAAACATGACGCTCTCTCCAAGCAAGGATTTGCCTTTTGTGCTCCTTTGAAACCGCTGAACCGTAGGCTGTGTCTAAATCAGCAATGATAATCTCATGCCTAGGTTTTACTTCAGCCATGTTTGTTCAAATCCTTGGATGCTTTGACGAAGTTTATGAGCATTCTCTCTCAACTGGAACATCCGAGCCAAGATCTCCTTTCCTCTGACAATGAAGCTCTCGATCCACTCCTGAGTCTCTTTCCCACATATGACCAGCTGTCTTAACTGATGATGATCAGCTGGTGTCTCTAAGACCTGGGGCAGCAACTGAGTTGCCTGTGAGGAACCACGAGCAAGGTTAGAAATGAAAAGCTTAAGCTGCTGATTTTCAGCCTTGAGGGCTGCCTTGTCTTCTCCGTCTTTTAGCACTCTTTCATGAAGGTTTTCAGATACAACTTTGAAGAGACTCAAATCTGCATGTCTGGTATTTCTACCGAGATTAGCCTTGACCATGACAAAATCATCCATGTTCACCTCATCCCTATTCTTATCTTCTGGGGGCACTGCAGTCTCTATGACAATCTCGTTATCGGGATTCCTATCAAAATGAACTTGCTTCTTTGCCTTCTTCTTAGGAGGTTCCTGATAGATGTTATCGAGATCATCGACACTCACTTGATATGAAGGCCTTCTCCTAACCCTTCCTAAGGAGTTCTCAAGCCAAGACACCGTAGTATCTTTACTAACTTCCTTAGGAGGTACTGCTGCAATCTCTTCATCATCTTCGATATCAAGATCAATGTGAATTGGTGACGAACCCGTCAAAGGTACAGGAACATGTGTTGAAGGCGGCTCCTCTGCTTCATTCTGAGGTATGGGCTCGTCAAGAGGAACTTCTGAATCAACTGTAGGCTGTTCCTGTATGACTATGCCTGAGAAATCCATCCTTCTTCTTACATTTTTATTCGATCTACTGCCTTTGATGCCATCTTGAGACTGACTTTTACCCTTTCCTTTTGACTGTGCTGTGGAAGAAGAGGGAATTATCCTTGGCGGCTCTGCTACTGGAATAGAGTTCTTCCTTTTAAGCACTAGGAAAACCTTACTATACTCCACAACTTGTTTTGTTCTGTCTTCAACTGAAAGAGATTCCTTGTTTGCCCAATTAACTTGTGGAAGAGGCTGATCCTCGATTCTTTTCTGAGTGTACATTGGTAGAAGCACATCTTCATCATCATCGGAGAGTCCTTCAATGTCTTCATTCAAACAGTCTTTCATCTGATGGAGAGTCAACCTGCTGTAACTACGCCTTCGCACTTCAAACTCATCTGCACAGTTAGCCCAAAAATCTTCAAGTGCGGGTATGTGATTGTAGTTCTTCTCCAACCGGCCAGCGTAGACACCATGAGGGTCAAATGACCGCCTCTCACTGTAGGATTTCAGACCAAATTTATCTAGCTCTTCTCCAATTGTCTTGGCATCTGTAGCGGTCCTGCATGTATAAATACCCAACCCTAATGGAAAGTGAAGAGAGGGTTTCTTTCTATTTCTCAAGACTATATGAACACCGTGAGCTTGCCTCAAGAATTCCATGAAGATGACCTCGTCTGACGGATACCTTGGCAACATGAGCGGGGCACCTGAATAACCATAAACCCTGAGATAGGTAAAGGTAGGAAACTGTATAAACCAATCTGCCCATTCTGCCATTGCTGCCCTGGCAACTGAAGAGATGCGGACGTGCAATTCATTGTCTAAGTCACGCACCGTGTACATCAAGAATGCCTCGTTCACCCTTTTGTAGTGGTGCAACGACTTTGTGAATTCCAATTGGGGATAATAGTTATATATGTGTTGAACGCTCAATGACCCCTCGGTGTTCAATCCTCTGAATTGACCTTGATAGGCCACCAAATAGACTAGATATGACACCATGTGGAATACATGAAACTGAAAATATTCTGTTATTTGCTGATGTAGGCAGTCACTTATCAAAGTAGGCCAATCATAAAACTCAGTCTTTTTCATAATGTGAGGTATGGCATAAAACATCCAAGGTTGGAACTTGGTGGCATCTGCTGAACCAGTGACCCTGTTGAGCAAAGTGATGATGATGGCAACCTCGTCCTTGAACTCTCCTCGCCCGACATTCTTGGGCAATGTCTTATGTTTTTCTTTCATCCATCTCTGCGCAATCTTCTTGCTGTATTTGTCCTTATGCATGTTCCACATCTTTTCACATTCATCCCTCGAAAGAGTTACACTTTCAGGCCATGGGGGAATGGAAAAACACCTTTCGACCATGTCAGGCTTTAGACTGCAAATCAACCTGCCATCCGCTGACTGGATCTCCCTAGTAGCCGGGTTGTAATGCTTAATGCAAGCGATTACGAACTCAAGGCTCTGAACTGATATAGGAATAGACGCTGCTGCGAGGAGTCCAGAATGACCCAGGTTCTTGATTGAAATGTTGCCTGCTCTCTCCAAGGGATATAGATCAAACACCGGCTTAACATGATGCAAGTCTGTCTCAGCTGTTTTGATGTAATTATGAAAGAGAGCTGATTCGGACTTGAAAACATTAGGAGTGTACTCCATTTCAGAAAACTTGAAGAACAACTGTAAACTCGCCTTGGTTCAGACAAGTCTTGTGCAATTTCTATTTTTAGAATGCTGATTTTTATGCTTCAACGGACGAATTTTTTGACAATTTTTTCTGAGATATGGGTTTTGTTCAGAATATCAATGCAAGATAACCCAGATCGTCCGTTTTCGAAAATCTTAAATTTTGACTGAAAAAGAAGCAAACCCTAATTTCTTCAATTTTTCCTAAAAAAAGCTGGCATCTGGGTTTTGTTCAGAATATCATTAGAAATGGACCCAGTTGATTGGATTTGCAAAACCCTGACGCTTGATCGAAAAAGCAGCCAACCCTAGGTTTTCGAAAAAAACTGCGATATGGGTTTTCTTCAGAAGACTGATTGGAAAGGACCCAGATGGTTGAAAAATGAATGCTCTGAGGTTTTCACTGACATGCAAGATAAAAGCACTTGCTGCAACTTGATGAAGTTTCTTGAAAAATTCTTCAGAAGGTGGAGGCAAAAAGACCCAGATGACTGAAAAATTGAAAGCCTTGGCCTTCTGCTTGAAAAACTTGATCTTCTGGAACAAAAAGCTTGAAAAACAAGGGTTTATGCTTGCTGGTCTGAAAAATCTGATGTAAAACCAGCAACTATGAATTCTTTAATCACAAAAATTTCTCAAACTTGCTGCTCCAACTTTCTCCTCTGGATGCTACCTGCAAAAATAATGAAAAATACATTGAAAAGAGGTGTTAAATAGACTTAGGGTCTGATTTAGGTTTTGCTTTCTTTTCTGCTTTTATTTCAAAACCCTAAAACTCAGCTTCTTGGATTTGGACGCCATCTTCCTCTTCTGACAAATTTGAAAATTTGAAAATCTTCAAAAATTTCTAAGGCATGAAGATTTGGGCGCCCTTCTTCAAGAGGGGCGCTCAACTTCACCAGACTTAGTCAAAATTTCAACCTTTTTTAACTTTCCTCCATCTTAACATGCCACTTCGCCTCTGATTTCCCGTTGACAGATCAACCCGACAGACGAGCTGGGTGATTCACGGCGAAGCCTGACTGATTCTGAAAAAGACGTTCTGGAGGCACCTCCGGCTAAAAACTTGATTTCGACCTCCGAATTCACGGGAGGCTTTTCCTTCTAGGGGCGCCCAACTTCTTCAGTGTTAGCCATTTTTTCTGATTTCCAAGTCCTTCATTAACTTCTCTTCCACGGATGATCTTGTTAAATCTTGAGCTTCGGACGTCGGAATGCTGAATGTTTGTGCTCATCGCGAAGCTGACGGAGAATGAAGAGGGGTCTTTTGGAGACACTTCTGCCAAAAAGTATCTTTGAGGCTTCCAAAAGTTTGGGCGCCTTTCTTCAAGGGGGGCGCCCACTTTCACCAGTGTTAGTTTTATTTTTTGATTTTCTGTGTTTGCTTCTGAACTTTGGTTCTCAGCCTTTGTCGGACCCTACTTTTAACTCTTCGTATCTGGTGACTGCGAACTCCGATTGACGTGCCGAGTGTCTCGCTGGAAAGCCAGTTGAATTCAGAAGACCTCCCGTTATAGCTTTGACTGCAAATTCATCTGTTTGCACCCTTGAAAAGTTGGGCGCCTTTCTCTTCTTAGGGCGCCCAGTTTCACCAGACTTAGAAAAATTTTCAATTTATTCATCTTCAAGTTTCAGATCTTCATTTTATACCTTCCACTTTGACTTAAATTTGCTGGAGACTGGATTGTCGGATGCTCTGACGGGGATATCCATCGCGAAGCCAACTGAAAACTGAGCAACTTCCATTTGAGATTCAAACCCTAATTCTTTCATCTGGTTCCCTAAAAAGGTGGGCGCCTTTCTTCAACTGGGGCGCCCAAATTCACCAGACTTAGAAAATTTTCATGATTTTCCAATTTTCTTTCTCGTTCTTCATGCATGTTCGTTGTTTCACCTTCTGCCGGAAATTTGAATGCTGAAATTGACGCCTGGCAGTCGGATGACCTCCATTGATGACCTCGGAACTCCAGATATGCTTCTGAAAAAGTTGAATAGACCCAGTAGGGCAAAACTGATTATTTTAAGATTCTGATCGATCCTGATATATTTTATTTGATCAAAATCAGTTCGGACTTCGAGACCAACTTTCTATTTTTAGAAAATTTTGCCAGATCCATTTTTGAAAGAAACCAGAAAACCCGTAAAACTTTACTATTTCGAGAAAATTTCTAAAAATAGCAGTTTTCCTAAAATTTAGGGATGAAAAACTGAGATCTGGGTTTTGTAGGTTAAGCTGCTCTTAGCAGACCCAGATCGTCAGAAATTGAGAAATTTGTGTTTCAACCCTCCATGCAAGACACGCACACCCAAATTTTGACCTTTTTGACTGATTTGACAAGACTTTTACTCATTTCTTCAAAATGTCTAAGTGTAACAAAAATTTTAATTTTGGGGTACAACAAACTGCATCTTCTTCACCTTCAAATGACAAACTTAGATTTCAGCCTTCAGCTTCAGCAATCTTCTTCTTCTCAAATCGAATTTCTCACTTGCACTTTCACACTTCAGCTTCAGCAAATTCCTTCAACACTAAGTCGAACTTCAGCCTCAGCAACTCACTGCAACACTAAACTTAGAGAAAATTCGAAATTCTTCAACTGGTGAGGAGAAATGAAAAACCTTCAGCGCTTATAGCAACATTGAATTCTAGAAAGAGGCTGAGTTTAGCCAGCGCATTAAATCTCCACTACTTCTCAAGAATTCGAATTTCCCTCCTTTGCCAATTTTAACACTTGTCTCCTGACGCCTGGAATCTTGACCTTCTAGAATTTCAACTTTAACTGGAGCATTTTAATTCACTTTTGAAAATATTTACTTTAAATTCACCTTTTAACAAATTTTACTCACCAGCCGGAGCTTTGTCATTCAACTTTAAATTTCATTCACCTCTGACTCTGGAAAATTCATCCTGTGAAGAATTCAATTAAAATAATCTAGGCAATCCATTCCAAATTCATCGTCTGGAAAAACTTTATCTTGGAAACACATTTTATGTAATTTGCCTTAGAAAAATTTTAAATTTTCCCTTAGGAAAATTCATAATTCGAGCACCGATTAAATTCTTCATCCTGAAGGTCTTGGCGAAGTGCAGAGGACTTGGAAATCAACTTCTTGTCGAAGATCTTAAATACCCAGAAGAAAATCTTCTTCAGAACTTGTCGAATTCATGGGTATACAACGAACGGGTTCATTTAATTTTCTTGAATTTTGAACTGAATTTTGAACCTTAGAAAAATAATTCTCAATCAAATTTACTCCAGTTCTTCATCCTTGTGAATATTTTCTTGCTCTGACTTGAAATTTTTTATCAACCCTGTGCAGCTGGCATTATCTGACTTCTCCACTAACAATTTATTCATATCTCAGGAAATTTCATCATTTCAAGTCTAGGCGTAATTTTGTTAACACTTAGAAAAATATTTAAATTCCGTCAATGTTAGGCCTCAAGAAGGAATTTTCCTTAGAAAATTTTTATTCCTCTTCAATCATCTTGCCTCTAAGGAATTTTATTTCAATTCACTTAGAAATTTTTTCTTGAAAGCACATATCATGGAGAAATTTTATTCACCACCTTATGTCTTGGGCGCATTTGATACTTCATGAGGAATATATTTTTGCCTAGCACATTTATTCACCTTGGGCGTATTTAGCTTGTCATGAAGGATGTCCTCTTAAATTTCCACGCCTAGCATACTCATTTCACTTATCAACTTTATTTCACTATCTTTACACTTCACTTTAGGCGCATATAGCATATACAAGAGGATACGCCTAGCAATTTTATCTTTTAATTTTACCTTCACACTCTTGATTCACCTTTTGCTTACTTCAGCTTGGGCGCATATCACACCTCATGAAGGATAAAACACTTTGAATTCCCTCTTGTGACTCTTTGACTTCCTTCTTTTGTCTTCACATGCCCTTGCTTGGGCGCATTTAAGCATGAGGAGTGGATGAAAGTTTTTAACTTAGAAAATTTCCTCTATGTCTCTTATGAGGGCACATTTGGGCTTGCTAGAGGATGAACGCCTTTGACCCTTGACTTACTTGGCACATGGGCGCATATGAGATAGTGTGAAGGATGGGCGCATATGGAGGTAAGAGGTGGATACTTTATGCCTTAGAAAACTTTTGAACACCTTCCTAGAGTGGGCGCAAATGAAGGCATGAGGAGGATAAACATTTTCAATGCCAAGCTTTGACTTCTTAGACCCCTCCAAGCATGGGCGCATTTTATCTATGGTGGAGGATGAATTTATAACGCCATTGACTTGTCTTTGTAGCTGTTGATGTGTTTTTCGTGACCGCACCAACGCAGAATAAAGTTGCCAATGGCTTCCCTATTCTCTCTTGATCAAAGTATTCCGCACGCTAAGATTGCCAGAAAGTTCGTGCGTTCAACCCCAAGGTTCTTTCAATGCGAATAGGCTCAGTTTGGCTTGATGTGATTTGCTGGTATTTCAAGGGGACTTACGGAATTGTTCAGCAGCGGAGAAGGAATTAAAATGCTCGAAAGATTTGTCTATGAAGCGCGAGTTTCCTATTCTAGCCGGAAAGTACTGAATGAAATGGGGTAGGGTTTAGAGGGTCTAAATCTATTCTAAGGCGTGGGATATGAAGCTCAACTTTAGCAAACTTCTAACCGGACTTCGCTTTGCCTCGCATCGGACAGCTTCCACGGAGTCGGTGCAATCTTCAAAGGAGTAGTTCAAGATGTTCATATCACAACTTAGCATGAAAATACCATCACAACGACGCATATAAACATACAAATCATGATCGAAGTTAAGTACATGATATTCCAGTTGACCACACAAGGCACATTCACCATCAGCGAACACACTAGTGGTATGGATAGACGAAGTTTGTTCAAATTAAAGACCACATTCCACAACTACTATCTACTTGCATGGAATGAAAATTATACTACTTTACGCTATTATTTGAATCCGAAGGACGAAGAAACCTTGCTAGCTATTCATGACAAGACGAATTCCATCATCAATGAAAAGATCTATTATCATGAAGAGTGTTACACAACAATTTCTTACAAAGTTTTCAAAGGAAAACTTTCCTTCTTCTTCAAATTACACTATCAATCTACTTCTAAGTTATCTCTCTATTCTATATCTACTGTCTAACTCTAAGCTAATCAGAGTGCAAATGAGGGGGACTCCCCCTTTATACAGCTAGCCAAGTCCAACAGACGGCTCAGATTACAATCGGCTGGATGGCCCAGATTGTGCCACCTCAGCCCTAAACAAGATTTGCCCTAAAAACCGCCACAAAGGAGAGTGGGGTAATAAATGCGCCATTAATGGCCACCATCCTTCTAGAAGATTCCCTTTTGTAGACGCGTTCACACTGTTATTGATCTTCTCGCTCAGCCAATTCTGTTGATCGCTTGGAGGAGGGTAAAAGAGCTTTTAAGATTGCCACCTCGGATAATAGAATTTGATAGAATCTGGAGTTCAACTGCTCTTGATCTTCCTCTTGACGTTGTTCTTCAACTTTGCTCGAGCCTCCACTCCATGCTCCATCTTGAGTTTTGAAAACGCTTCAACACTTAGCCATTTTCTTGCAGCTTTTTTTTCTTCGCGATTTATCATCTTGAACTACTTGCTTCAAATCATCACCGCCTGGTCTCGACGTTCCTCCTGTAAAACAAGCAAGGAGAAGAGCATTAGAACACTTCATAATATAAATTCGACTTACTTACCAAGATTTTCACACTCTAACTTCCAAGCGTTCATCGTTTTCACTAGCCAGCTTCACGTTCAAACCCTTCATGCCTTAGCCAATTTTCATCATCCTTTGGACAATATCAACTTCAACTGCATCCTCAAGAAATTCATTTCACCCGCTGGAGCTCCGACAACTTCAAGAAAACTATCTTCATGAAGGATTTAAGCAAATTCACCTAGGCAGTTCCTTTCAAATTCATTGTCTGGAGAATTTCACCTTGAAAACCCGTTTTCTTCACATTTGCCTTAGAAAATTTTCAAACTTCCCTTAGGAAATTCATCAACCTGGCGCCCATCAAAAATCTCCACCCTGAAGGCCGAAGCGAAGCATGGAAGACCTTAAAATCAACTCCTCATCGATAATCTTCGATACCCAGAAGAAAATTTTCTCCAGAACGCGTGGAATCCATGGGTACCCAACGAACGGGTTCTTTTAATTTTTGAATTTTTCGAACCTTAGAAAAAATGATTTTCATCAAATTTAATCCATTTCTTTATCTGTGAACATTTCTTTTCGCTCTGACTTGAAAATATTTTTGTTGACCCTGTGCAGCCGGCATTTTCTGACTTCTTCTCACCCATTTTTACCCATGCCATATCACATTTTAACATTCCTTCAAGTTGGGCGTATTTTCCTAAGGTGATATTACATTTAAATGTTAATACTTAGGAAAAATATTTCATCACTCTGCATGGGCGCATATTCCTTTTTCAACATCTTTGGGCGCATTTAGATAGGTCAACGCTCAATTTAAAACACTTAGGCAAAATTCTTAAATTTTTAAAGAGGGGCGCATTAGAGGGGTCAAGCTTCCATCTTGGGGCGCATTTAATGCCATGAGCTTTTACCTTTTGCCATGGGCGCATATTGCACATCCAACTTCAAGGCGCATTTGGGAGGGTCTCTGTCCAATTTCTAACACTTAGAATTTTCTTCAACACTTGGCCTTCTTAGCTCCTGGACGCATATATCACAGTCAACCTTCATTTTTGGCCTTAGGCGCATTTGACTCAAGCAACATTCATTTATGCCTTAGTGAAATTTTAAGTCCCTCTTCTCTCTGGGCGCAAACAAGACCTTAGTCATTCACTTTTGATCCTTAGGCGCAAATTACAGGTGGAGGTTTTAATTTAGTGATTTGAAGATTTTCCCAACTTACTTTCTTCTCAAGGGCGCATTTGCCTGTTGCCACTTCCAATCTTGACTTGGGGCGCATTTGGGACCTCCAACTTCCAATTTAGGCTTTGGGCGCAAATGGTACTAAACACTTAGAATATTTCTCAAACCTCTTCACCAAGGGGCGCATTTACCACACTGAGCTTTCATTTTCAACATTGGGCGTATTTAGAGGTAGGGACTCCAAATTTAAAATATCTAGAAACTCTTCAAGCTCAAAGGCGCATTTCACCCTATAAGCTTTCACTCTTCAATACTTAGAATATTTTTATTCTCCACACTTAAATTCAAGGGCGCATTTCATGGGTGATACTTTCACTTTTTGCCACTCAGAAGCCTTTTCATCTCCTCTCCTGAGCTGGGCGCATTTGGAGGGTCCTACATCAAGTTTTGTATACTTAGAAAAATTTCCTCCAGAGCTGGGCGCATTTCACCCCTTGTGCTTCAAGTTTCAAGCACTTAGAAAAGTTTCCTATCACCTCCTTCCTCAAGGGCGCATTTGGAGGGTCAAGCTTCAAGTTTTTGTGCCCTAGTGAGTTTTCATCCCTGTCAACCTCCCTCAAGCTTCTTATAGCAAGTTTTTGGTGCCGGATTTGAAAATTTATCAACTTCAGTGAATTTTATGCCATTTGTCGAATTTAGAGTGACTTGATCGTGCTTGCCCTAATTTGCTATTTTTAGAAAGTTCTTCAAATTTTGTGCTTTGAATTGACTTCTGACTCCAGAAAACCCGATTTTCACTTTGCTCTGAATTTTGACTGACTTGGTGCTGTCGATGCCCGATGCCTGTTTGTACTCACTATTTTTAGCAACCTGCTAAAAATAGAAACTGTTCAGAAAGTCTTCAAATTTTGCGTGTTGAATGCCCGAAACATGGTGATTGCGACTGGACGTTGTTCTTGCCTGGATGTCGGGTTCTGCCCTCGATTTTAGGAAACCCTAATTGACCTGCTAAAAATAGCAACCATCTGATTCTTCATTCCCTGCAACTCTGTTTGTTTTGAAATTCGCGCCACGGATTACTTATCACATGCTTGACTCGTACCCGTCGAGATCAGGTGTCAACCTGCCAATTATAGCCGTTTCTGAGGTGACTTACTATTTATAGTAAGTGCCTATTTCTGAGACTTCCTTAGCTCCGTTTGTCTTGAAATTTGGACAGTGTGCTCTTCGTTGGTGAACTTGCCTGTGTATGCTGACGCCGAGATCAACTTTCTATTTATAGCCTGCATCGGGAACACTTACTAAAAATAGCAAGTTCTCCGATTGCCTTCAAATTTTACCAGCAGCTTCTCGGAAGGATGTCAATCATGATGGATACCTCAGTTTTGCACATTTTGACCTCTGACTCCTCATTTTTAGTGCTGAAGCTCGAAACCCTAATTTTGTGCATGTTGCTCAGATGAGCTCCGTTTGACCTCGTTTCAGTTGTATGATGATCAGCTTGCATTTCTGAGGTGTTGAGTAGCTGCCCAAATGATACCTGCTAAAAATAGAAAACGGCCGAAAAAGTGACTGACCGGCTGCCGAATGATCTTGCATGTCATATTGCCCGAAAAATCTCGGAAAACCCAGAAAAACCCAGAAAAATCTCCAACATGCACGCACTGGCTAAAAATAGTAAGTTTCCGAAAAGTGGTCAGCTCCATTTGCATGTTACACTGTTGCGAAGCTCTTGGAAAACCCAGAAAGAAAATGCCAACATGCGCTAAAAACGTCTGCATGCAAACCCTAATATTGGCCTCCGAAGGCCGAATGCTGAAAGTCATCATCATACTTTGCATGTCACATCGCCGCGAAGGTCTCGAAAAACCCAGAAGGAATCTTTGGACATGCATCAGAAACTGTAACATATAGACCTTGAAATTTGCTCTGGAAGTTGTACTGCTAAAAATAGCAGGTTGTCCGTTTTTGCTCAAAATTTGTCAAAAGTGAACTTGGAGTGCTTGGAATGCAACGAAGTTATCCAAATGTGAAAACCTTACGAAAATCAACCCTAAACTGACACTTACTAAAAATAGAAAGATGGCAGAATTCAGTGAAAATTTAGGGGATGCCTGCTGAAAACATGGTAATAACTCTGCTAGGCTCAAAAGCTGACAAACCAACTCAATTTGATCTCAATATGACCAAAAAATGTGAAACCCTAATTTCAGACTTGGTCGAATCTTACGTTCAAGCTTGCTGACGGGAACATCCCCTGGAAAGACAGACAGTAGAAAAGAGAGACAAACCAAAACGACCGAAAAGCAAAGCCAAAATTAGGGGGTCCCCATTTGCAATGGGGCGATGTGTGAAAAAGGTCACAACAGTAGCATGGGCGCATATGAGGATAAGAGGAGGATATCCCTTTGCCTTAGAATTTTTATTCTCCTCAAGTCATCTTGCATGTGAGGGCGCATTTTGCCTAGGCTAGAGGATGAACTTGACACTTAGAGAAGTTTTCATTTCATGTTTGTGAAGAGGGCGTATTTTCAAAGTGGTGGAGGATAAAGCATCTTACTTAGCCATTTTTCTTTTGTCTTTGCCAGCTTCTCCATGCCTTACTATATATAGTAAGTCTTCTGATTTCCATACTTCTGAAGCTCAAAATGATTTGAAATTTTGAACACTGGATCTTCATGACTCTGTCAACCTGCTGACATTGCTATTCTAAGCTGGCCTGCTATTTTTAGCCCATTTCTGAAGGTGGTTTGCTATTTATAGTAACTGCTTGTTTCTGATACCTCCATATCTCCGTTTGATTTGAAATTCGAATGATGTGCTCCTCACCACATCACTTGCCTGTTGACACTAGCATTTGTTGTTGATTTGCTATTTTTAGCCAGTTCCTGGAATGACTTACTATAAATAGTAAGTGCTCCAATTGTCTTCAAATTTTACTGGTGGATAGCTTGAAAGATTCTGATCGCAGTGGGATACACCGGTTTTTGAAAATTCTGACTTTTTACCCCTCATTTTGGGTCTCGAAGTTGGAAACCCTAATTTGACTTGCATGTATATCAAACGTCCTCTGTTTGTCCTCGTTTCTGTTGCATTGTGATCAGTTTGTGATTCTGAAGTGCTGGGAGGTGGCTGCTGGAATGCATCTACTAAAAATAGTGAGTTGCTGAAGGAGTGATTATCCTGCTTTGCATGTCACACTGCTACGTAGGTCTCGAAAAACCCACAAAGAATCACCTGACATGCAAACCCTAAAAATAGCCTCTGAAGGCTGAACTATGAAAGTTATTATCTCACTTTGCATGTTACACCATCGTGAAGGTTTCTGAAAACCCAAAAGGAATCTTCAAACATGCATTAAAAAATTCTTCATATAAACCCTGAAATTTGCCCCGAAAGCTGAATTGCTAAAAATAGTAAGTTGTCGGTTTCAGCTCAAATTTTGCACACAAGTAGCTTGATGTGTTCTGAATGCAGTGTGATTGTTGAAACTTTGAAAGTGTCGAGAAAATGCTCTGAATTGCATACTTACTAAAAATAGTAAGTATCCGGAATAGTAAGTACTTACTGCCGAGGGGATGAGGACCTCTTTTGACTACTCTCTACTTGCTCTATAGCCTTCTTAATTTGTTGAGGATTAGGGTTCTATTTTTCTACTTTCTTCATTACCCTATTGTACCCAAACCAAATTTTTTGCTTCATTAAGGCATTTTGCTTGAAAGAGCCTAAACCTTGTTAAAATGATGTCAAGATATAGTTTTTGGGCAAGTCAAGTATGGACCTTGGTCAGTGTCATGTCAGTCATCAACAACAATTGGTCAGTACCTGGAGGTCAGAACTTGAACCTAGGACTCAAAGTAGGACATGTTATGATGAAGTGCTTCACGATAGAATTATACTCCTACAAGGTCAATTCAGTGGCCAAAAAAGTATTTACGGAGACAGAAACAAATGAAGATATTTTGTAGAAAGCAGATTTGCGCCCTTGTAGCCCAGGGGCGCCCTTCTTTTTGAAGGCTCAGATTTAGTTGCATGTGCTTGCAGATATGTTCAATCTCTTCAAAATTAGTCCAACTTTTTGACGAGCTATCAAGCAAGGTCATCCGAAGTGCAGAACTCTGACAATGGAAGTCAGTAGTTGAAGGAACGAGGAGGTTGCATGCCATAGTGGCTGACAAATTTGCAATTTTTGCGCCCTTGTAGCCCAAGGGCACCCTTGAATTTGACCCTTCAGATGGATGAATATGAAAATTCTATATCTAGGGGATCTTTTCTAACTCAGTTCACTTCCACAACGCACCAGTTTGTGAGATGATTTGACATTCTGAGTGATCGTGGCAGAGGTTCTACTGAGCATGTAAAACAAAGGGTGGAAAAATGTAGAAATACACACCTGTACTTCTGTAGGGCAGGGGCGCCCAGCCTTTAGGCCTACCAGATGGGGTTTTTAGCAGTCACAGTCTTCACGAGACTTGTGCGGAATTCTCCCAGTTATCCAACGAGTCCAGCTATCAGCCCCCAGGATTTGTCAAACGCCCGTACATGAAGGGTCGGTGGAGATCGCTGAAGAAATCAGACAACCAGAAAAATGGCCAAGTGTGGGAAATACACACTCCCTTGGAAAAGGCGCTCTTCTTTTTGAGGTCTTAGAAACAGTTTTCCCGCTTCATCACCTCCAGAGACATCTCTTCTTAGTGCTTCTAGCTATGCAGAGATATTGTTGGCGCACGAATTAGAGTACTCCAGCTCCCGGTGCCAGGGGTTAAAGTATGGCGTCCAGATGAAAGTTACACTTTTGTCAAATTAGTGATTGCGCCTTCACAGGCTAGTGGCACCCTTGCTTTGGGGGTTCCTAATGCAGCTTTCAGGTGCCTTACAGTCGTTGGTTGCGGAATTCTTCCAGTCACGCAATGAACCTATCATCCATTCAACAGGGTTCATTGTTCACCAACACCGACAATTTGAAGCATGAGATGGCAAAACAGAGAAATGACAGTCTGGAGACCTTCAATCAATTTAATCAAAGGCGCCTAATTTTTTGAGGTGTCAAATGTTGTTTTTAGCAGTTGCAGCTCCCAGCAGACATATCATCTTTGCTCTGCAAGCTTCGCAGTGGATATCTCAACTCAATCACAGCCTCAGTCAGGCTCTCAGAAATCAGAGCTCAACAGGGGCAACTGTAACTTTTAGTGAGCTATAAAGTAGGAAGTTAGCGAAAAATTCTCATAACTGTTGCTAGGGGATGCCTTGAGAGTCAAATTTGGTCTTTTTGGAATCAGTGAATTTTTCTGAGTGCACCCGGATGCAGAGATTTCAGTTAACTTATTAAAATAATATTAAATTTCAACCTTTTTGCATGCAAGCATTAATGGGTGATTTTCTTCAATATTCTAATATTGGTGCCCTTTTTGATATTAAATTATAAATTCGCATGTGGAGAAGAATTGAATATTTTAATATTTTAATTCTTTCGGGACTCCGAGTCAGTGGCAGTTGAACTAAGAGGGGTCCAATCAGATGATTTCTTTTGAAATCAGGATTTTAGTCTTGCAGTTGGCACCATTAAGCTACGAATTTCTTTATTTCTTTCAAGATGGCGTCCATTTCTCTCACAGCAAGTTGAGGAGCAAGTGAATTTCTTCACTGAGTGGGCAAATTTCTTTAGTAGTCAACATTTGAAGGCACTCCAGTTATTATTTTTCATATTCCCTTGCAGATACAAGTCCAGATTAATCAGTAGACTTCAGACAAGCATGGCGATTTTTGCAGAAGCAGAACATAAAAACTTCTATCTTTTGTCTTAAATTCTTCTATTCTCGTCTTAGGTTTTCTTCACTTGGCCAAGATTCGGCGACTTTTGACAAATTTGATTTGGGTTGGTTGTGCATGACTTCCTCTACAAAACCCATGTGCTTGAATTTTTCAGGAAAATTTGCTCCTGAGCTTCAATTCTCGAAGCTTTAATTTTCTCAACTGAAATTCCTTTGCATGGTGGAGTAGAAGTCGATATTTTTCGAATCTGACGTTGTGGGTTGTCATAGAATCATCTTCTGGACAAAATCCATATTTTAGATTTTCTCGGAAAAATTGCCCCCCGCAACCCTTGCTACCCCCAGTTGCTTTTTTCGGAAAAGTCTTTGCATGTCAAGCTAAAAGGCGTTTTCACAAATCTGACATTCTGGATTCTCTTAGAATCTTTTTCTGGACAAAACCCATGTTTTAGAATTTTTGGTGAAAATTGCCCTCTGACAGGGTATCAGCTGGTCACTTTTAGCTTTCCGGAGAAAGTTGTCAGAATATAGTCGAGTTCACAGTAAATGGGCGAGTTTTTCATAATGCAATTCACGTAGACTGAATTCAAGACCAAATCAGTTCATGATTTCATCAGAAAAGTTGACACTGATTTGTATCAAGTGTATCTGGAGGGTTGACAGGCGTAGTCACTCAAGTCCACATGGTTTCATGCCTCGTATAGCTGATAGCCTTCCAAGGGTAGTTTAGAGGGTTGATACCGTTGGAATTCTGTGTGTGCAACAAGTTCGTTTGCATTTCTCACAGCTAGAGGGTTCGCAGTCAAACTTCGTAGTTTCATCATGCAACACTTTTCCATAGAGAAAGGCGTGAAAAACGTGAGAAGTGTCAGAAGCATAAAGCTGCAGAAGAAACAGTGGCCATCACTAAAGTTACGGAGCCGCTGAAGTTATCAGTCAATGAAATGCTAGTTTGAGTGTGCAAAGATTTTCAAGATTGCTCAAGTTGTTGACAAGCAGTGAATTAACAGTTGAGATGTGTAAGTGCCCCAAATGGTGATGTAGTCAACGACCTTGTGGAGGGGTTACTTGCTCGAGATCACGGCCAGTAAATTCCAGGTCCCACCTTTCAGGATAGACATCAGCCACAGCAGTTAACTCGACGCTTCTTTCCTAGTTAACTCGTTGTTCCACATCTCATGCATGTCTGTCTTGGAAACTTCTATGTACAGTTGGAGTTTTCATTTAGGGTTTTCGTTATCTGACGGAAATTTTCTAGTTAACTTGCTTTCAATAAGGACGTGCATGCTTGCACATTGTCCATTTAGATTAGATGTTTCGGTTAATTGATGGTAGCTTTCCAGTTAATGAAATATTCCGAACCAATTTTTTTCAATTTTCAATTACAATAGGCAATGCAACACACATCCGTTAGGGTTGTTAGCACTTAAACCAAAACGATGCGGAATACAACTCTAACCAAGAATGTACACCAGGATCCCGAGTTGGGCAAGGTGTGAGCATATGGTCAAAGGATCACAGTGCATGCTGAAAAGCAACTCTAACCAAGAATATGCCTATGATGGACGAACATATGGTCAGAGGATCTCTACCACTACAAGCGCTAAAAGTAAACTCAACACCCAAAATGTGCTTTCAAACCCAGAGTGGGAATGGAGCTACCATAGGGCGGAGATGCGAAGAACTACAATGCAATTCAAATGTAAATCAGGCGGCAAGCCAGCCTCTTCCACTTACTCAGTGGGTATTAATGAAAGCAAGAGAGAGATATTAGAAATGCTGACAGTACTACTGTTCAGCTTACAAGATAATAGGAAGTGCCTGCAAGAACAAGAATTAGAAGCTGTTCAATTTCTGCAATAGTAAATATGACTTCCTCCAAGCTTAGTATGGCTTTCTAACACCAACCCTTCAACAAAAATGCAACTTAGTCAAATCTGATATGACAGACTAGCAGCTTGAATGACATAACCAGCAACACAAACTTCTTCCAGAATGCTCATAACTCTCTCAATTCTCAACCAAATCACATGGAATAAATTGCAAAGTGTCTCTAAGATGATGGCGCCCAATAGTGAACCCCAAAACTGACCCAAATTGCTGTATTCTTTTTAGCACGGAATTCAAGACAAACACAAAAGGTACGGCCCTCTAAGAAGGGCGATTTTCTTCTAAAACAATCAGCACTTAACCAAAAAATCTGAAACTTGTTTAACTTGGTCGCCCCTAGCATAGAAACTCAATGAAACACTACCCATAACAAGAACATTTTTATTTTCTGATATATGAACAAAACATACTTCCAGCTACACTGAAATAACAACTCCAGAATATGATATAAAATGCAACAAACTGAACTACAAAAGCATAACCCAACTACAATGCAAACCTCACTACAAATTCTCTCACAAGCAAACTAAATTCTCCACTAGATGCTATCTCTCAAGCATGAAGTCGAGCCAAGGCTAGGAGGCATTCATTCCTCGAAGCCGTCCCAGCACCATTTCGGCAGGATAACAATACTTCAGACATAAGATGATGGAAAGAGGACCCAAGGCTTCCTTTTATAAATTAGAGAAGACCCTCCAAAAGCTTCTAGAAGAGAAACCCTAATTTTCAAATTCGAAATAAACCTTATCCCCCCAAGAGATGGCGTCCACCTTTCAAGCTTCACTTTGACTTTTAATTTTAATTCATCCCTTCAATAAAATAGGCGTCCAACTTAAGCTTCAATTTTTGACTTTAATAAAATATAAAATCCCCTCCATGAAGCGCCCACCCTTGAAGACCACTTTTTTAAAACAACATTAAGTTATAAGACTAGGCCAAGGGATAATATAACATTTAAATATAACATTATTGAAGTTGAGTGAACTTATCTCTCCAACTGCATCCCAAGGCCAAAATTGAATAATCCAACTGAACTGACAGCTGAGGGAAGCCAACTGAACTGGAACCAAACTGTCAACTGCCAAAAATAGAATTTACTAAAAATAGTAAATTCCAGAAGATGCCCGGAATGCACCGCATGTCACACCATTGCGAAGCTCTCTGAAAACCCAGAAAGAATCCGCAAATTGCACTCCCAACTTCGATCATCCCCAACCACCAAACGGAAAACCCTCCTTTTACCTTCCGAGTAGCCTACGGGTCTCCAGAATAGGCCAACGGTCAACAGAAATCATCACGCTTGAGAAGGGAACATTACGGTCCGCCCTCACCAAGATTGCTTGTCCTCAAGCAATCACAAGCTTGGATGATGCAGAATTTCCTCACTCTCCCAAGTTGCATCCTCCAAAGGCAAGTTCTTCCACTTCACCGAGTACTCTCTGATTGTTCTTTTTCTTAAAGAAGGCTCTCTGGAATCAAGAATCTCTTCGGGAATTAAAACCAACTGTCCTTCCTTGTCCAAAGGTGGCAACTGCGATGAAGCAACAACATTGTGTCGAAGTGCCTTCTTGAGGCGAGACACGTGGAAGACATTGTGTACTCTGCTATTCGAAGGTAGCTCCAACTCATAAGCTACTGCTCCAACCTTTCTGATAACTTTGAACGACCCATAGAAACGAGGTTTGAGCTTCTCAGCTCCACTCTTCTTGAGAGTAGACTGTCTGTAAGGCTGCAGTCGAAGATAAACCATATCTCCAACCTCAAAAGAGTGCTCAACACGTCGCTGATCAGCGTACATCTTTTGTTGATTCTGTGCAATTTGAAGGTTGTTCTTCAAGGACTTCAAGATATCTTGACTCTGCTATAACAAATCCTTGGCTTGAGGGGCTTTGCTATCACCAAACACCAAATCAGCAAAGCTAGGAGCCTCATAACCGTAAAGAGCCATGAAAGGTGACATCCTTATTGACATGTGAAAGGAAGAGTTGTAACAATACTCGCCTATGTGAAGCCATTTCACCCATGCACTTTGCTACTTCGAAACATAGTTTCTCAAATAACCTTCTAACCACTTGTTCACTATCTTTGTTTGTCCATCGGTTTGAGGGTGATAACTAGTACTTGGAGTAAGCACCGTACCACTCATCCTGAAGACTTCTTGCCAAAAGGTGCTTAGGAACTTGCTGTCCCTATCACTCACAATGTTTTTCGGCAACCCATGCAATCTAAACACCTCGTGAAAAAACAAATCTGCAACTTGTGTTGCTGAAAATGAAGTAGTGATGGCAAAAAAGTGAGCAAACTTTGTTAATCTGTCCACAACAACATAGATACAATTTTTGCCTTGGACCTTAGGCAACCCAGTGATGAAGTCGATTGATATGCTTTCCCATTTTTGATTGGGAATGGGAAGAGGTTGCAGCAGACCAGCTGGTAGAGTATGCTCATTCTTGTTCATCTGACAAGTGGGACACGCCTGGATGTAGCGTTGAACTTCCCCTTTCAACCCTTTCCAAGAAAATATTTCCCAAATCTGCCTATATGTCTTGAAGAACCCATGATGATCAGCAAGTGGAATGTCATGAAATGTCAACAAAATCTTCTTTTTGAGCTTAGAATCAGCCACCAAAAAGATTCTACCCTTGTAGTGTATTAGCCCATCAACCACCTTGTACCTTTCGTCATGAAAAGTACCTTCAATGATGCTGGTTGCAAACTGATTTTTGGCATAATCAGCAAGCAACATGTCCTTCCAATCAGCAGTAAGCTCACATAATGAGCTCAAATGAGGTCTCCTAGATAGAGCATCAGCCACAATATTGTTTTTACCTTTGACATATTCAATGTCAAAATCGTAAGCTTGAAGCTTACTCACCCACTTTTGTTGCCTCTCATTCAAATCGTTCTGATGCATGAAGTGCTTGAGACTATTGTGATCAGTCTTGACCACAAACTTGCTCCCCACCAAATACTGTCTAAACTTAGCTAATGCATGCATAATGGCAAGCATTTCCTTGTCATAGATGGAGTAGGTCCTTTCAACACCTCTTAATTTTCTGCTCTCAAACACAATGGGATGTTTGTCTTGCATCAAAACAGCCCCAACTCCTTCACCGGATGTATCACACTGTAGCTCGAAAGGCTTGGAAAAATCTGGAATAGCCAAAACTGGACAAGAGCTCATGATCCTCTTAAACTTATCAAAAGTAGTTTGATCCTTTTCTGACCAACAAAAAGCCCCCTTTTTCGTGAGGTTAGTAAGAGGAGCAACATTCTGTGAGTAGCCCTTCACAAATCTTCTGTAGAATCCACAAAGACCCAAGAACCCTTTCAAACGAGTCAAATTCTTAGGAGGTGGCCAATCAACAATTGCCTTGATCTTTTCAGGATCAACCTTCACTCCTTCAGCACTGATTATGTGACCAAGGTAAAGTAGCTCCTTCATTCCAAATTCACATTTGGATTCTTTGGCAAACAAGCTCTCTGATTCTAGGATGCTAAGCACTTCCTCCAAGTGCTTGAGATGTTCTTCCCAAGTCTTGCTGAAGATCAGAATGTCATCAGAAAATATCAATACAAACTTCCTCAACTGCTTCTGAAAGACTCTGTTCATACGAGATTGGAAGGTAGTAGGAGCATTAGTCAACCCAAATGGCATGACTAGAAACTCGAAGTGGCCATAGTGACATCTAAATGTTGTCTTCTCAACATCAGATCCTCTCATCTTAATCTGGTAGTAGCCCAATCTCAAATCGATTTTTGAAAAGAACTTGGCTCCGTGTAGCTCATCAATGAGCTCATCTATCCTCGGAATGGGGTATCGATTTTTGATGGTGCTTTGATTCAAAGCACGATAATCCACACACATGCGGGTGGTACCATCCTTCTTCTTCACAAGAACAACTGCTGAAGCGAAGGGATCTTGTTTGGACGAATGAAGCCCATCTCCAAAAGTTCCTTAATGTTTTTCTCAATCTCGTCCTTCTACTTCTTAGGGTACCGATATGGAGTTGTAATAACTGGCTTAGCTCCTTCCTTGAGCTCTATGACATGCTCCGAACCCCGTTCAAGAGGTGGTCCAGGAGGTAAATCAACAAACACCTTGCTCTTCTTGGTGAGTAGAGACTGAATATCAGGAGGATAGTCCCTCTTTATCTCAACCGGACTAGCTGGAAGAATCATACATTCCGCAGCCCACTCCACTTGATCTTTCCGAATCAGCCTTGCCATTCTCTTGAATGACACAATCCGAGGACCACCATTTGACATTCCCCTTAGCACCACCTTCTTTCCATCGGATTGGAACTTAAGTTCCATGGTTTGTAGATTTAGGGAAATCTCTCCAAGCGAACGTAGCCATTGAATGCCTAAGACGGCATCCGTATCTCCAATGTTGACTACATAGAAGTCATCCTTGACTTCATAGTTGCCCAATTGCATAGACATGTTTGAAATCTTCTTGCTGTAGGAAATGTGAAACCCATCAGCAACCATAACTTTGAAGCCATCAAATTCTTCTATTTGCAGCCCCTTCTTTGCCACCACAACTTCATCAATGAAGTTATGCGTTGCTCCAGTGTCAATCAAAGCAACTATTCGCTGCCCCTTAATCATCCCTCGAACTTTGAAGGACTCATTCTTTTGAAAGCTCGAAAGTTGAGCCAATGTACCCCCACTTCCTTTTTCATCTTCGGACTCTTCGGGAGCTTTTTCCACTTCGTTGTCATCAAAATCAGACTGCTGATCTGAAAATTGAGAATTACTTTCTTCAGCTGAATAGTATTCAATTTGATGAATTTTGACTCCTTTAGGACAAATATGATCTTGGGACCATTTTTCTCTACACTGGAAACATAACCCCTTTCTTCGGAGTTCGTTAAGAGTCTCTAGGTCCAACCTTGTGACATGAGTTTTATGCTGTTTGAACTCCTTATGGTGAGGTCTTTTTCCTTTATCCCTTTTGTGAAATGATGGCTTGGATTGAAACTTTGCTTTAGGAGCAGCCCACTCCATGTTTCTTGCTTTCTTCATTGCCTCCTGTAGGGAGGGTGGATCAAAAGCTTTAATCCAACCCTTGAGTGGCTCCATCAATCCTTCACTAAATAGGATCACCAAACGCCTCTTAGTGATTCCCGTGACCATGACTGAAAGTCTTTGAAACTCAGCTATGTAGGCATCAACTATGCCATATTGCCTAAGCTGTGCCAATTCTCTGAAATCACTTCTGGATCTTTTTTCTCAAATCTCTCTATGAGCCTATTGGTGAACTCATCATAGGTAGTGATAGACTGATGACCCAAAGTGACTAGGCCATGGTACCAGCACTCGTGTGCCACCCCATTTAGGTGTAGTGTAGCGAACTTAATCGCCTCCTCTTTTGCCATGGGTCTAAGAGCTAGATAGTTGTCTAACTTATGTATCCAAGCTCTTGCTGAACTATTGTCACTCCCATCAAAATGTGGAAGCGTAACCTTGTTGATAGCTTGATGCAAATCCCCTTGTACTGTTGTTCTCCTCTGTTCATGATGTCTTCCTTGTCCTCTATTCTTCCTTTTATGATCCATAAAATCATTGTAAGACATATCTATCTTAATTTCATCAGGGAGAGAATCATATTCAGCACAGCCGAGTCTCAACTATTCCACAAATGATGCATTTTCTTCTGGATCAGGTTGAGGGTTTACTAGTGCCAAGAAGGTGGGTTTGAATGGCCTGGAAGAAATGTATGTGCTATTTGATGCAGGCTGAGCAACATGTCCGTTATACTGGTTGGAGGCACTGTGTTCTCCCATATGTCCTAGATTGTTCTATGGAGTTGGGTTCTGACCCACTTTTCCCATCATGAAAGATACCATATCCATTAGGGCATCCATCTTCCTCTCGAACCTCTTTCCCGGACTTGACGATCTTTCTCTTCCCTTTCCACTATCATCTTTGTTGTTGGTAAACCTCTCGTTACCACCCGATGTCCTCTCATTATCCCCCATTTCCTCTCCCGGAGAAGACTCCCAATTTGCTCTTAATACCTCTGAAGCTGTCTGACCTTCCGGAGCCTGATGCCACTGAAACTGACTTGTAGCCTTCTTGTATTCCCTTGCTAGGTATCTCTGTTCTTTGTCACTCATAGAAGGTTTGTTTCATAGGATGGCAGGATGCGTGCCTCTGATACCACTGAAATATTTCGAACCAATTTTTTTCAATTTTCAATTACAATAGGCAATGCAACACACATCCGTTAGGGTTAGCACTTAAACCAAAATGATGCGGAATACAACTCTAACCAAGAATGTGCACCAGGATCCCGAGTTGGGCAAGGTGTGAGCATATGGTTAGAGGATCATAGTGCATGCTGAAAAGCAACTCTAACCAAGAATGTGCCCATGATGGACGAACATATGGTCAGAGGATCTCTACCACTACAAGCGCTGAAAGTAAACTCAACACCCAGAATGTGCTTTCAAACCCAGAGTGAGAATGGAGCTACCATAGGGCCGAGATGCTAAGAACTATAATGTAATTCAAATGTAAATCAGGCGGCAAGCCAACCTCTTCCACTTACTCAGTGGGTATTACAGAAAGCAAGAGAGAGATATTAGAAATGCTGACAGTACTACTGTTCAGCTTACAAGATAATAGGAAGTGCCTACAAGAACAAGAATTAGAAGCTCTTCAATTTTTGCAATAGTAAATATGACTTCCTCCAAGCTTAGTATGGCTTCCTAACACCAACCCTTCAACAAAAATGCAACTTAGTCAAATCTGATATGACAGACCAGCAGCTTGAATGACATAACCAGCAACACAGAATTCTTCCAGAATGCTCATAACTCTCTCAATTCTCAACCAAATCACATGGGATAAATTGCAAAGTGTCTCTAAGATGATTGCACCCAATATTGAACCCCAAAACTGACCCAAATTGCTGTATTCTTTTTAGCACGGAATTCAAGACAAACACAAAAGGTACGGCCCTCTAAGAAGGGCGATTTTCTTCTAAAATAATCAGCACTTAACCAAAAAATCTGAAACTTGTCTAGCTTGGTCACCCCTAGCATAGAAACTCAATGAAACACTACCCATAACAAGAAAATTTTTATTTTCTGATATATGAACAAAACATACTTCCAGCTACACTGAAATAACAACTCCAGAATATGATATAAAATGCAACAAACTGAACTACAAAAGCATAACCCAACTACAATGCAAACCTCACTACAAATTCTCTCACAAGCAAACTAAATTCTCCACTAGATGCTATCTCTCAAGCATGAAGTCGAGCCAAGGCTAGGAGGCATTCATTCCTCGAAGCAGTCCCAACACCATTTCGGCAGGATAACAATACTTCAGACATAAGATGATGGAAAGAGGACCCAAGGCTTCCTTTTATAAATTAGAGAAGACCCTCCAGAAGCTTCTAGAAGAGAAACCCTAATTTTCAAATTCGAAATAAACCTTTTCCCCCCAAGAGATGGCGTCCACCTTTCAAGCTTCACTTTGACTTTTAATTTTAATTCATCCCTTCAAGAAAATAGGCGCCCAACTTAAGCTTCAATTTTTGACTTTATAAAATATATAATCCCCTCCATAAAGCGCCCACCCTTGAAGACCACTTTTTTAAAACAACATTAAGTTATAAGACTAGGCCAAAGGATAATATAACATTTAAATATAACATTATTGAAGTTAATTGAACTTATCTCTCCAACTGCAACCCAAGGCCAAAATTGAATAATCCAACTGAACTGATAGTTGAGGGAAGCCAACTGAACTGGAACCAGACTGTCAACTGCTAAAAATAGTAAATTCCAGAAGATGCCCGGAATGCACTGCATGTCACACCGTTGAAAAGCTCTCTGAAAACCCAGAAAGAATCTGCAAACTGCACTCCCAACTTCGATCAACCCCAACTACCAAACGGAAAACCCTAATTTTACCTTCTGAGTAGCCTACGGGTCTCCAAAATAGGCCAACAGTCAACAGAAATCGTCAATAGTTTTCTAGCTCTGGGATATAATTGAAACCAGGTTCCAATTGCAGATTATTTCTAACAAAATTTTTGTTGTCAAATGGGAATCTTCTTTGATAAAATTGCATCATATACTTCACAATCTTTTACTATGTTTATAGCATCAGGCATAGAATTACACTAATAATATGACAGGCCAATGGGAAAAGGAATCCCTGCTTTCTTCCTCTCATGACATCTCTTATTTACTTCAGCCACTTGTCTACATATCTCAATGAGGACAAGCCTGTCATCAACATATTTAGGTAATTTGTAGGGAAAACCATCAAAACCTCCAACTCTAATGTAGGTACATCTTTGAAATCGAATGAAATAGCTGTTATAATTATTGATTAATTGAGCAACTTCTGGAGTTATTCTCATGCTCATATTGCCTTGGATTCCTCTTACGATCCTCGTTATAAAGGCATTGTTTGCCCTTCTAAAACTCTTATGGCTCCTTTCCAACTATAATTGACTATTGTAATCATAAATTTGAGTGGATTCATCAAGTACACCCATTGGTCGAAGCCATGTCCAAGGCGTTGTGCAAGCGATGGCATAAAATAGATAAGAATACATGTAGAAGGTTATGTGCAATTGGAAATGGGTAATCTCCAAGTGAATTTGATTACTAATTAGAGTAGCCCAATCAATAAACCGTTGTCCATGAATTATCACAATGATAAATAAATGCATCCATTCTTCAAATTCATGTGCATTCTTCTTTACCCTTCAGCCTATGGAGGAGGACTGTGATATCAAAAATTTTGTCCATGAAATGGGATTGGTGTAACCTCTTTGGCAGGTAAGACTTTCCTTTCTTGGTGTTGCTATCCAATGACAAGCAATTGTGTTTTTGCATTGACTTTTCTTTTCAGTAAAGTGTTGGTAGGCGATGGTGTAGTCAATGGCAGCGAATTCATCTCTTTGAGGTAGCTGAAGACAAGTATTGAAAGTCTCGCTACTCAATCTAACCACCAACCTATTGTCACTAGTTCTCACTTCCCGCATCTGGGGGTCATAGTGATTCATGCATTCTAGGACTAGGTTTGAACACTGTACTGCTATGGGAAATGCAGCTGCCTGTAATAACTCATCAAATAGTTAGACAATAGACTCTTCTAGAGTATTTTTCAAAGAGTTTGTTAATAGTTTCAAGCAATAGTATTTCCAAATCATAAAATGCAAATAGCAATTCAATGTAACCACCTATAAACTATTTCTAGATTCAAGTACTGTTATTACAATGTACAACTTTAAGAGAAAATTTCATAAATTTTAATTAACATTCAAAATTCATTAACAGTATTTGTTGGCATATAGCAGCTTCCCAAAACTCCTATACGGATCTGCTCTAGAATTAGGACCACCTTGCAGTTGTTATGACTCTTACCCAAGGCGCTGCAAGCCTTGGAATGCTTCCAAATTTCTATCGACTCCTTCCTAGAGAATTGCAACTGTACAATAGCATGTATTATTGGGTGCGATAATCAAAAAGGAAGTCGTATGAATTCAAATTGTGGTGGCAGCTTCTTTGACACTTCCACATCACCTTAAACTATGCTCCTATGTAAAGGTGACATGTTACCCTCATTCAATGCGACACAAACCTTAGGGCTTTCATGGTGGAGACAAAATGGCACTTCGACATGGAGTGCTCAGCGTTGAAAGACATCTGAGTCAGCTATGAAGACACCTTACAATTTGATAATTTAATTACCTTTTTTGAAAAGGCAAGGCTAGACCAAACTGCAAACTTCATCATCAAAATCCACTATAGAAGGGTTGATCTCGAATGAGGTTTACAAACAGTTTAGAATTTTTTTGTTGGTGGTCTGTGTTTTGATCTTGGGTCTCATAGGCTTCTTTGGCCTTGTGGATGTTATTAAAATATTTCATTTCATTAACTTCATTGATTCTTCCTAGTGTTTCAAAATTGTACGATGCTTAATATTGGGATAGTATGGCTTAAATAAAGAGGGAGTATTTAATGTTATGATTTAGTCTTGTGTATTCCATGAAGTTGGCATAGGAAACTAACAAACCCCAAATATCATCTCTGCATTCCATAATGAGTCGAAGATATGGTACAACTCCATATTAACTTGGTTCAACTGGTTACTCATTATGATGAAAATGTAATAAGTTGTGGTGCCAACGTTAGTATAAAATAAATACCTCTCAAATATAATGAAGATACATTTCAAATAGGAGAAATAATAAATTTTTGTTTTCTTATAAACTTCCAAAATTTATTTAATCTTCAACCATTCAGCACCCAGACAATTTTTGTGTGAAATTGCTTGATCAAAATTCAAGGGTTTTCGTCTCCAAATCTCAAATCCTCAGCACTATGTTGATCCTTGGGTGGAATTGCATTGTCTTCTGAGTTTTCATCTATGAAGAAACCTTCGAGGTTTTCGTCCCTCCACTAAGAAATCTAGGCATAGGCACAAATCTCCAAAAAGAAATTAGCAATCTTCTAAATAATGCAAATTCGCTCACAAAACTCCTTTTATAACATTTTTGAAAGCTTTTTGAAAAATATAATTTAAAATCACTTTATAAAATAAATAAGCCTTTTTACTTCAAAAAGAGATTTATATTAAGGTGTCCATTAAATTATTTTAATTCGCAACGTTAGTAAAAATAATTAAATTATAGCTCATTAATACATTCGAGTTACGAAAACTATCAAAAAGCATCGAAATTGAAAATTGACTACACTGGAGTGATACTGATGATGAATAATGAGAATCAAACCTAATCGGGTGACTTACTATAAATAGATGGTCTTTCCAAAAATCTTGGTAACACACCAAAAGCTAGAAATAACTTCAAAAAGTCTCATCTAAGTCCTCTAGATCATCCAAGCTCATTGGTAACATCCAATTACCCCTTTGATAAGACTAACACACACCGAGAAAGTCAGAGCCAACCACAATGCAAGGGAATCCAGAAATGGGGACATTACATCCTCGGAGACATAACCCTTGCCAATCATGACCCCCATCCCCTATATTGCAAAAAGAAATGGAAATGTCCCTAGTATGCACAATTCTTTTTAGGGAATGCTTAGGTATGTTAGGGGATGGCTAGTCATTCCCTAACATACCGAAGCACATTTTAGTTACTTCTTTTATAAACTTAAACAAATAAATAGCGACTATTTAATTTATGACATTCACATCTATGATTTACAAATTAGAAGCATTTATGTTTTCTAATCCCCTATCAAAAAGATTATGTACAAGGTCATGCTCCCACACTAAAAGATAGCATGGCTTGGGCTTTAATAGTACCAACATTGAACTACCATTAGAAAAGATCAAAACTTTATTTTATAATAGAGTTTGTAACTCTCAAATTTATAAAAAAAAATCAAGTCATTTGTCTAGGCCTTTTTGACATGAAGTAGAGACAACTCACCTTCATCTTTTATGCTATATCTATGCCATCAACCTTGAAACTTGGCTGTTATAGAGCTCCAAATTACTTAGCACAAATCCACAATAATTGTAACTATAAGTTTCCAAGTTATAGACCAATGATTAATCATGATCACAAAATCTACAAAATGCATATCCCTTATTGCAGATCTTTGTATCTTCATAGTTAAAGTCATTCTCAAGGCTTATCTTGTTTCAGAGATTGGATAATTTGTTTAGTATACAAGGATTGTCACAAAGATGACATGCTATAATCATTATACTTTGAATACAAGTTAAGTCATAGTTAGCAAGAAACACCACTTTCATAGTGCCAAGATGTATCAATCAACACAAACAACCCGTTGAACAATCCCATCTATTAGTATCCAAGTTGAGGTCAAATTGGAACATAATCAATTATCTTTTATGAGTTTGACAATAGAAAGAAGGCTTCAATAAATCTTCCATAGTAAATCCTTCACCTATACATATAAACCAGCCAAGCATGTGAAGTACCACCTCAGGTGGACAACTGCTAACTCAATTTTTTCTGCCTGTGGGTTATATGTTTGCACTTCCGAGTTTTTTTCGTCTTGTCTTAATGAAATAATATAGTGCCAAGAAATACAAGAAATGCAAATAAACATATACCAGTTGCAAAGAATAGAAGTGCTTTATAATGAAGCAACAATTCCAATATGATTCTACCAAGTTTGCCAATGCAATATATATACTCAAATCTGATTATCTCTCTTGTGCAAATACAATAAAGTTATCTCATTACCATGTTGATATAGAAATGAAGAGCCAAGACTCTTGGTATACAATAATTCTGAATATCTATGCAGCTATAGATTTCGTGACATAAGATGATGATCAAACATTGATAGCTGAGTAAAGACTTCAGTAACAAGAATACTCAATTCTGAGCAATATAATGAACAGATTTACACATAAACAGTATTCTAAAATATATGACAGCAATCTCTGAGTTTACATCAGACATACATGTGCACATAGAATTACTAGAAATACCCGTTATAGTCTCCAAATATGATTATGAGTTGACAGCAGAGGTCCACATTCGTTGCAGCAGCAGATTAATGCTTGTAGCAGCAAGGATAAATGTCCAGCACCAAAGGAATGCTCGGAAACCCCTATGCCCAGCAGCTGCTAATGCACAACAGCACCCAGAAAAAAGGCATATATACCTCCACACGCCTCAGGAAACTCACAGCAAATTAAAGACCAATAGCTACGGCTTCCCAACACTTCTAAACCCTCATGCCAACCCCTTGGAAACTCATACAAAACTCAGCCAATAATAATAACCTAGCACTGTAGCGGATTATTGTTCACGGGTACTGTGGCAGCACATCAACACTTCAGATCTGCAATGATTAACCTTCAAAACCCTTGTAAAAACTTCTATGATTCTTCTCCAATAAAGCACAATTGAAAGGACTGAATTATCCTCTCCTTAATTGCAACCCTTCAAGAGATCTTTCACTCCCTCAGTTATGCTATCAATAGGAAGTTTTCGTTTCCTATGATCAAAGAAGAAAACTGCGAAAGCCCTAGGCTCCACAATAAAAATCAATCAAAATAATATTCATCAACTGGATATTAAGAATGAGCTCTTGCCTCTCTTTTATTCTTTCCTTAAGAGAGCTCAAACACCTTCCTCGCCAATGTGGGATAAAAGATTTATTCCAACATTAAATTACTCATTTAACGCACTTTATTATATTAAAGTGATTTTATTATTATAAAGTTACTTTATAATAATATTAAAATATTAAATAAATCACTTAAGTCACTTAAACTTTAATATCTCTTGATGTACTTGTCTGATTGCTAAGCCGTTTGAGCCAAGAGTCGACTCTCCTTGTTCTCCAGGTGATCAGATGCCCGTCTAAAAATAGAAACCATGAACAGTGACTTCCTATAAATAGTAAGTATGTGAAACTGAGTCTAAAAACAGTTGCAAAGGCCCAATCAAGGTCGACTCTGCCAAAATTCTATGCTCAGGTGTCTTTCTATTAATAGGAACTCTGACTCTCCCATAATAGTAACTTACTATAATGAG
This sequence comes from Sequoia sempervirens, assembly GCA_007258455.2. Taxonomy (NCBI): domain Eukaryota; kingdom Viridiplantae; phylum Streptophyta; class Pinopsida; order Cupressales; family Cupressaceae; genus Sequoia; species Sequoia sempervirens. The sequence continues at coordinate 55,464 of VDFB02333797.1, read as the reverse complement.
TAAGTGTGCCAATCTGAGTCAAATAACCTATGCAAAGGTCAAAACTTGAATCCAGTTGAAGAGTAATGTCTCTAAATCACCGGTAATTGCCACAGAAGACCCTCTATCCATAACTGTTAGCCTATGAGGGTCAAATGATAAGCTAATACTTACGAACTCTGATGCTCGCAAAATGGGGACATTACAAAGCATGTCTTTATTAAGTATTAACTCATATGTGTGTGTAGAACATCATAATTCCTATGCAGTTAGTCATGCTCACAAAGGTTCTATAATGTCTATGATGAATGCTTGATCAATGTTAGCATATGAATATTTTAAATTTCTTTATATCTTAAAATTTTCCCATTTTTTTAATAGTCATCCCCTACCCTCCCCTATAAAATGACTTAAAAAATCCATTCTAGAAACACATCCCCTCATACCCTACTATCCCCACTTTTAAAACTTAAACAAACATAACGAATAAATGAATGAATGAATGAATGATTTTACAAACGTCCACGAGACCATCAGCCTATGGGACCCGGAGTTTGATCTTTAACCGTTCTCAGTTTTCTTTCCAAGTCAGCTCTCCTATAAATCAAAATGATTTCTCAATTTAAAAAATATACCTCTGTTTATAGGCATGGGATGCTTGGATACAATTCAAATTAGATGCATAACCCCAAGACATACCCAAAGACTTACTTGAATTGGGACCTATATGAGTGCGGTATGTCTTGAGTACAAAGCATACCCGATAACATAGTTGAAAATTAGTGTTTAAATAAAAAGTCTTATCACATGACATAGAAAAATAAAATAATTACTAAATTGTGTAATACTACAAATATGCTAAAAATATACATAGCTTAGTGTGAAAAATATGGATCAATCTAGTTTCCTTTATATTTAAATAGCCTTTTAAACAAATTAAAATAATAAAAATAGTGTTCATTGTTTGAAATAAAAAGCTTAGCATTCATAGATAAATGAGATGGGATTGATAATGAAACTGAATGTGAAATTTAAATGACTTATATACATATACTTAGTTTGAGGTTCGATAACAAAATATGTTATTTACTAAAAGTTAGGGTCTTGTATAGATTATCTCAAAATTTATAAATTGACTGTTTTACTACGGTTCGAATCCACACTTGTAGGAGTGAACCAACTTGTAGAATTGAATCTGGACTCGCAAAAATAAACTAGCTAAAAGCCGATAATAGAAAACGGTTTGCTTTGGTCTTTTGATGTATAAATCACAATAAGAAACTAGCAGTGTTCACAAACACCTTTCTTGAATCTGCAGAATTGCTAGGGTCATGTGCTCCCCAATCAAACCTCTAAACATGAATAGGTGATTTTCTCCATTGCAGTACTAATAGTCTTACTCTAAAATTTTGATTAATTGACATGGTTCCAAATGAGAGCAGCAACCTGTCAATGTGATGTTATGAAAGACATTCTAAGGAATTTTTCTGCTCATTGTGTTCAATCCCTTCTGCCAGCTCATTAGCTTTAAATTGATATTTATTTTGCTGACTAGGTTAACTTTTCAGTAACATTAACTACATACACTGCATTGGAAAATGTACTGATATTTCATGCATCTCAAGTTATATCTAATAATATCCAGCAATACTAATTGTTAACAGCATTAATTATTTTCTTTTTCTTAATTGGCCCTTATAACCTTGGCACTGAATAGATCTTAATATCTGTGATGATGTAGTTTTGTCCTTTTTCTTCTATCCCTGGACTCTAGCTTCAGTTGAAATTCATTAAAAAGCAGTACCAAATGATTTTAAATGTAATATCTTATTACAAGCTTTGGAGTGCTTTTAATGACATTGTTTTGAGCTATTAATCACAATAGAAATACAAATTTATATTTGAAACCTTACAAAATTGTTTCCAATGGATCTCCAGGTTTTATCAGGCATATATACTTTGCGTTTTAGCGTGGGTGGAACATTAACAGAACTACGGCATGTGAATGCTGCTTGGAAACTTATTCAAGACCAAACAACTATTCTTCTAAGGAAGAGTAACCAGTTGCTGAAGTAATTTGTGCAAACGTATTTGTTTGTCACAACTAACGCTCATCATTTTCAGACATTATAATTGCATCATATAACAGTATTATTTTGTGTGTGAAATTGTAAGCACACTCTCACTTAAACGAATTCTAACATATAGCAGTATGATTCTTATTTGTTTGGTACGCAACTGCAGTTTGCCTTCATTAATTTTTATTTTATGGAAGTGGAATTTTGAATCATTTTCTTAAAAGGGAAAAAAATCTTCAAGTTGGACATTATTATTGGTTTCAAAAGAAGTGTTTAAGTAATGGAAGCCAAAATCTCTAGAGAATTTTTTTTTATTCTGAGTGGCATTGAGGAAATTGGAGGTGCATAAGTGTAATGTCCCCTTCTCAGCAGTGATCATTTCTGTTGACCGTTGGCCTATTCCGGAGACCCGTAGGCTGTGCGGATGGTGAAATTAGGGTTTCCTAATTTGGAGGGGTCTTGCTTGGAGTTCGGGGATTCTGTTTGCGGATTCTTTCTGGGTTTTCAGAGAGCTTCGCAGTGGTGTGTTCAGTTTGGCATTCCGGGCAACTTCGCGAATTTACTATTTTTAGTAAATTCTATTTTTGGCAGTGGACAGTTTGGGTTCAGTTCAGTTGGGCTTCTTCTGCAGTTGTTTCAGCTGGCACTTCAATTCTTGGCCTTGGGCGCAATTTTCAGTGGAGAGATAAGTATTTTATTATAATATTATTATTTTAATATTATACCCCTTTTGCCTAGCAGTGCAACTTTAAGTTGTTTTTAAAAAGGGGACTTTGAGGGTCTAGGCGTCATAAGGTGATAAATTATATTTTTTAATGTCAAATTTTTGAGACCTTGAAATGGACGCCCCTTTTGAGAAATGAAGTTTATTTTAAAAAGTGAAATATTTTGTGGAGGAAAAAGGACGCCTTCTTTTGGAGGGAAAAGTGGAATTCGAAATTAGGGTTTTGGGGCGCCCTCTGGAAGCTTCTAGATGTTTCTCTCACTTCTATTTAATCAGGCCTCAGCTCTTCATTTGGCATCTTCTGTCTACTACACCGTTATGCTGCTGGATTGGATTCAGGCACTCGCTTCGAGGAAAGCACACCTCCTAGCATTGGCTCATCTTCTTGCTTGAAAGACAGCAACTAGTTGAGAGGTTAGCTGGTTATTGGTAGTTTTGCATTGTAGTTGAGTTCTCTTGCATTTAGTGTTGATGTTCAAGCATCTTGTCATGTTTTAGTGTAGCTGATGTTGCATAGCTGTAGCAAGTTTTCATTCAAAACTCAAAAATACAAAAAGATTGCATTCTGGGTGTTTCATATTATCAATTGTCTAGTCAAGGCGCCATGTTTTGCCAAGTTTCAGATTTTTTAAACAAGTGTGGGATTTATTAGAAGAATATCGCCCTTTCTCTTGGGCCGTACCATTGTACCTTGCATTGGGATTCGTGGAAAAATAAATACTGCAGTTTGGGTCTGTTTCTTGTGTCTTTCTTGGGCGCACTGAGTATAGGGAACCCTTGCATTTCGTTTGAAGTCAATTGGTTAAGAATTGGGTGAGCTATGTTCATTTCAATGGGTCTTCTATGTTGCTGATTGTTCATTTCAGACCTGGTTACTGTCATAACAGTCTGTAATTTGGATGGTTTGAGCTGCTGTGTGGGTGTTAAAAGTATTGGGAAACACTGTGGAAGATTCAATTAACATTGCTTGGTTTAAAGACTTCTAATTCACTGATATTGCAGGCATATTATACATTTTGTAAGCTGAACAGTAGTACTGTCAGCAACTTTAATATTATTGCCAATTCAATGTTTGTACTGCCCACTGAATAAGTGGAAGAGGCTGGCTTGCCGCCTATTTCTGTTTTGCATTGTAATTTCCTAAAGTCTCCGCCATATGGTCGCCTCGTATCCATCACGGATTGAGTAGCACATACTTGGTGTTGAGCTATTTTCTATATTGCAATAGATAGGGATCCTCTGACCGAATGCTCGTCGTTCACCGGCGCATCTCTGGTTAGAGTTCTTGTTCAGCATTTACTTTGAGATCCTCTGACCAATGCTCACACCTTGCCCGCATCGGGATCCTGGTGTACATTCTGGTTAGAGTTACTTTCTGCATCGTTTTGGTTTATGCTAACCTTAACGGGTGCATGTTGCATTGTAATCTTTTATGAAAAAAAAAAAAAAAATTGGTCCGGTTCATTACAATAAGCTCTGCTAGGGTTTTGATTTTTTTTCTGAGTAAGTTAGCTGTTCCTTGTTTCAAACCACGCAATAGGCACATGATTTTTTCTATCCTTCTGTGTTTATTGAGGATTTTTTTAGAGGTCTTCCCTTTGTATGGCCTGAATTGGTTCCAACCCAACAGTTTTTGTTGGTGTTGACAGTGTGACAGCTTTGGACAATGGCTCCCCCAAACAAATGCCCAAGGAAGTTTGTATCGAAGGTATTTTATGAGTTATGTCCTCTGAAACCTCTGCGGATGTGGTTCTTTCCATTCCTAAATTCGATAGTGCTTATCAATAGTTAGAGCATTATACTCTTATAGATAATTTTTAGGGAGGACCCCACCTAAAAGCATGCTAAGAGAATAGGTGAATAAAACCTGGGTTCTGCATGGGATCTGATTTGAAGCCGTTGACAACCTCACAAAGGCTTTTCTCCTTTCGCCTTTTTTGAGATCAATCATGTTTCAGTCGTACTTAAACATGGTCCCTGTTTTGTCTATTCTTCTTTGTTGGTATTTCAAACTTGGATGCAAGACTTTGCAGTCTTAGATGACCAAAAACTTTGTGTGCTTGTTTGGCTTGAATATTCAGGTCTCCCTTTACCTTGTTGGCATTTCTTGCATCCTATTGCCTCCTCCTTAGGGAAGGTTATTTGCATTGAACTCGAGCGCTTATACCAAGCTTGGCTCCAAAAAATGGGTTTGTGTGGAAATTGATTTATCTAAAGACTTGAAAGAGTCAATAGATATTCAAATACGTAACATTCATCATATCCAAAGGGTACTCTACCTTAACCTGCCCAATACTTGCTTCTAGTGTCAATCCTTGAAGCATAAAATTAAGGATTGCCCTCTAGCTGCCACAAGGTGAAATCTCCTTACATCGCTGAGGTCTCTTGGTGTTTTGATGCTACCATGAAACCAAATGAACAATGGACTACAGTTTCACACCAGAAAGGTAAAAATACCAGCTCTAGCTAGTTGCAAGGTAAAAAATAAGACTCCTCAATCGCTAAAGAGTTGCCAACTAGTGTTTCAAACCCTTCTGAGAAAGGGAAAGTAGTTGCTGAGCTAGCAGGTGATATTCCCTCTAGACCAAGATTCTCTTGAATGCCACAAACAACATGAGTGCTCTCTTCATAATGAGCATTGATGTCTTCTACAGCTCAGAATCATGGCTTCATCATAGCTAGTTATGCCACTTCAGTTTCCCTTATCACGCAAGCACTTGCAGTGGTCACGTAGCCCTCTTGGGCGCCTAGAAGGAGAATATACTGTTGAGAAAAGGAGAAATTCCTTGCCCAACATTCAGTCCTATTTCCTTGGATTGTGTGGTGGAATAAAGCTATCCAACACATGTTCCATTTCCTTTGCATCTACGAATACTAGTTGGCCATTTTTCAAATGTGTGCATTCAAGGCTACCACCTTGGATCTCCAACATGCCATGGAAGAGATCCCTACTAACCCCTTCTCTCCTATTTTATAGGTTTGAGTGGTGGATCTAAGGCATCAGAAATAGATAGAAAATAACCATTGTATGAATGGAGCTCAAATTAAGGCCAAACTTCATTGGCTTAAATTTGGCAATAGGGCTTGAAAGGAATTTTTTCAAGCCCTTTGTGCTCAGCATACTTCCCATGGCATTAAGTGAATTAAGGAATGCCAACATGTGCTTATAGAGTTGTCAAATATTCTCCACACCCTCCACACCTTTGCCAACCATTATGTGAATGTTTTCATAGCTCATGAATGCATTCTGAAATGAGAAGATTCCCTTCAAGCATACCTTCAAGTTGTTCCCTATTGCAAATCAAAGAGCCTTTTGTGACTAGTTGCTCTCTCTTGTCGACCTTAAGGGGGTCGTGAGGATAATAGTTGATGATCAAGCCCCTAGGTTGATGGGTTTCCCTTTGATTTGTATAAGGCCCTCTAGGATTGTGTTAATGAGGATTTGAATAAAGTTTATTTGCAAGCTTTCCATTCTAATTCTTTAGGAAAACTTATTAACAAAGGAAATATTAAGTTCATACCTTAAGCTCACAATCTCAAGGATATTTGTAACTAGAAGGCCATCACGTTGCTCAATGTTTCTTACAAAATCATTAGTAAGGCCTTGGATTTGAAAGTGTCATCTTCTCCCCTAGATTGTTCATTCTAATCCCGTTATATCCTTGATAATATAATTGATCTCTGGGAAGTCATGCAGTGTGCTCGTCACTCTTAAAAAAAAAAACCCTTTTCTTAAAGATTGATTTTTCCAAGGCTTATGACTGTATTGAATGGTCTTTTATTCTTGCTATGCTTCAGGCTCTGGGCTTTGGTCCCCATTTTATTCAACCTGTCAACATACTCTTTATCGATGCCTCTACTTGCATTACCATCAATGGTCATCAATCTAATGCCTTTGGGTTATTTTGCTCCATTCGCTAGGGTTTCCCTTTGGCCCCTTCTCTTTATGTTCTTGCTACCAAAGGATTTGAGTATCTTCTTGCTCACTCAGTCTCTCGAGGTCTAGTTAAGGGCATTACCTTGCCTAATTCATTGACTCAACTTGTCAATGGCCATTTTGTGGATAATTCCGTTCTCAATCTCATTGAAGAGAAAAATATCAAGGAGGCTCTCAAGTATTTGGACACTTTATGTTAGGTACCAGATTCAGCCATCCAGTGGCATAAAACTCAATGTTATCAACAATCGATTTTGCCTATGCCTTCTTGGCTTCAAACTTTTGGCTAGAAATGGATTGGGCACAACAAAAATTTCATATTTTTGGGCATCCCTTTTTCCTTGTAAGCTTCCCCAGTGGATTTATGGCATGGTGTTCTCCCCAAAACTACAAAAGAATCTTTCCTATTGGATTATGAAACCCCTTTCCCTAGCAAGGAAATTTCAAGTATTCTAAAATCCTAGCAACCACTTGTGTATTATTCCTCTTGTTGGGCTCTTTTCAAAGCTTCTTGACTAATGTTGGAGAAGCTTCTTCACTGATGTTGGAGAAGCTTCTTCGGGATTTCCTCTGAGATTCTTTTGAAGATCATAAGGGATTTTATCACGTTTCTTGGGAATTTTGTTGCCTCCCTCATGAATTAGGAAGGTTAGGGCTGCTTTTAACCTAGCAGCAAGGATTGGATTTATACATCAAATGGATTATTCAAGCCCTTACTAGAAATGAAGCTTGGAAGATTTTACTCCAGCATTGCATCTCCTCTGGCTATCCAATTCATTGACCTACCTAGAAGGGATTGGGTTTTAGACCTTTTTCACCATGAAAGATGCAGTCCACATTGAAGGTACTTTTGTGGTCAAAAGTATTTGGTGTGCTTGGGAGGTTGTTAAGCCTTGGCTTCTGTGAGACCTTGCCTTTTCGTGATCCTGTTTATTCTATGTGCCTTTGATGTTTCTTGTCCAATGTTTAATGTGCATCTATGTTTGGACATTATACACGGGTTTTAGGGCAATTGTTGTTCCTATACATCAATGATGATCATATGCTTGGTTGTTATTAGATATAGTTAACTGACTAGTTCTGTCTAACTAATGGTTGTTGTGATTTCTCTGTGATAACCAAATGATTTCCTTCCATTGATTATGTAAGTATGTGCTGATCAAGAGGTTCATTTATGATGGGTTATTGGTTATATGTTGATTTATTCCATCTTGTATTATCTTTAGATATAATTTCCTAAGAATTGTTTTCCTTGGTTCATGGTATGAGGGTTTCCATTAAGGGCTTCATATTTCCCTTCTGTTCGTGCAACTACATATTTTATTTATGAGTGGCTTTGGTTATATATGAAATTATTTTTATTAATGGAAAATATTATTGTGTATCTCTATTATTCAAGTAATTAAAAAAATAAGATTTTTTTGTTTTTACTTAATAACCATCCCTCCCCTGTGATTTATTTGTGTTTTACATTTTAAAGATTAAAAACAAATAGAAATCACCAATTTATACATCCTTCTAGTCAACCATGGCAATAGATTTTGTCTTAGTAATAACTTGTTTTGTGAAATATTTTAAGAAATACAAAAATTACATAGGAATCTTTGGGCCACTATTAAAGATGTATTGTCAAGAAATTAGTAGATAATGGTCACAAACCTAAGCTTCCACTCCTTATACACATAGTTCATTGTACAACATGACCAAAAACTATAACAAATATTTTTTTGATAAAAACCATGAGCTAAGGAAACAACTCAACTTTATTCCTTTGGTGTTAATGTATTTGTAGCTTCGTGATCCATTTAATTTTTATATTAAGTATAAAATGGACAGAAAATATAGATCAAAGAGCTTAAAAGTTCAGTCAAGTATCAACACTAATAGCCCCCCCCTTTACAAGATATCAAAAAACAGAGTCTCTCGGCATTACAACCCATCCTAGTCTATCCCATTACATATTACCCACAGAGCCCACAACTGTGAGAGGTCAAAAAGTAAAGCCTAGTAGAAACCTGTATCAGAGTATCAATAATTACATCAGATTTCAAAAACAAAATATACAGATATTTATCACTACAGTGCAAATAGACATCTATTGCAAATCAAAAAGGGTATGAAGAGTCTGAAGAGTAGTCAACTATTTGTTTCCATCTGGTTCACTGCCACCTCTCATTGCCAATGGAGATTCAACAGCTTCCACCTCCTCAACAGAAGGTTGTACAGTTTGACACCCTTTGTTCACTTCCTTGCCTTGACTCCTTGCAAGGTCTTGCCTAAATGCATGGAGAGCCCTCAGAAAAACTTCCACCCCTGGGTGGCCCTTTGGCCACATATGCCTATATCTTGCCTCCATGATATCTATTATGACATGTTTTTTCTTGAGATAGTTCTAAAAATTTTCCTTTGAAAGCTCCACTGTAATGTAGACCTGCATAGCAACATTGTGAAACATGAGTCTTCTATAAGACTCAATAAGCATCCTCCCTTGAAACCTGCCCTCATTCCTTGCTTTCCAAATGGACCACAAAATGTTAGAAGAAAAGCATAACCAAAATAAGGCGGCAATTTTCCCCATTTTTATGTTTTGATTAAAAATAATCTTCTTAGGTAGTGGTTGTTCATTAGTCCCCCAAATATCTTGCTTATCACAAAATAATTTCCATGTCTCTTTAGTGAAAATACAATAAAAGATATATATGATTAATAGTCTCTGGAGTTCTACATATACTGCATATATCAATATCATCAAAATTGGTTTTGAATGGTAGCTTATGTATTATAAGCAACCATCTAAAGCATGCTAATTCAGCCTCTAGCTGTTTGGTCCAATTAGTTTGAAAAATTGTTTGCCATTGATTCTTGTTCCATTTAAACTTCCAGATTTGATTTAAGTAGTCTGTCAAGTCAATATGATTTGTGAGCATAGAGTGCACTTCCCTGACTTTTGAGTTCATTATGTTATTACCATTTTTCCATTGGGAAGTCCTTGAATTGAGCACTATCAACATTCTATTTCTCATGGAACTTCAACTAATTGCAAGCATCTCTGAGGATTGAGTAGGTTCTCCAATTGCTGAGGTGGATATTAAACTCAGAATTCAAGTCATTCTAATCTTTGATTTTGTCATCTTTCAGTATGTCCTTGAAGCAACGAATTCCTTTGTGAGCCCATCCCTTTGCAGAGCACCCTTGGAGTAGAGCCAAGGGCTTCCCTTTATGTTTCAAATTCCATCAAATAGACCTATTGGCCTATATGGTCCCATTATCCCCTGAGGTGAAGTGGATGTTGGTGAGGTGAGTCTTCATCACTTCCTAGGCCTTCCAAATAGTTCTGAATAAATTAGAACCTGCAGGTAATATGGCCTCCTCACTACTAAGGATATCACTGAGTGGCAGAGATTTCCAAGATTTAGCATGCTTAGGGACAACATTGAGTATATTTTGTCCAATCAACACTTTCTAGGGCCCCAATCACCCACTTTGCAGCTAGAGCAATACCCTACAACCTAAGATCCTTTAATCCCAAGCCTCCCTTGGCTTTTTCAATTGTGCACCATTCCCATTTCATCGAGTCTCTTTCTTTTGCCTTTACGATCGGATCATAAAAAGGTCCTTATCCTCTTCTATATCTCATTAATCTGATAAGAGTTAAAGAAGACAACACCAAAACAAAATATATACTATAAGAAGACAATACCTTCTGGCAGATTTGAATTCGCCCAACCGAAGACAAAAACTATTTATTCCACTTAGTGAGTTTCCTCTCAATCTTGTCCCTAATCCATTGCCACATTGCCTTGATGTTAGGATCCATAGCAAAAGGGATGCCAAGGTACCTTACCAATTTATGTGGGCCACCCCATTGGAGCCCATATCTACTGATCCAATCTAGGGGCTTCTCATTCCAACCCAAGAGACAAGATTTAGAGGGGGCAATTTTGGCCTCTGAAGCAAGGCAGAAAATATCCAGTTTTCCCAATAGGTTTGACATACTGTATTCTTCCAGAGTTAACAAAATTGAGGTATCATCGACAAACTAAAAATTAAGGAGCTAATTATCATCTGGTAGCTTGATACCCCTAATTCTTGGAATTGATGAATACTCCCTTAGAACATATGCATGGCATCTGAAGCAATTACAAACAGTGTCAGAGCAAGTGGACACCCTTGCCTTATAGATCTTTCAAGGGAAATTTCTTGAGAGGGGATTCCATTAACGTCTACCTGAGTAGTTGCATCCCGAAAGAGAGTTTTGACCATATGACAATGAGTTAGGAAATCCAAAGGCCTTCAACATTAGGAGCACAAATCCCCATTCAATCTATCATAAGCCTTTCCAAAGTCTAATAACAACATTGTTGCATTTTGTCTTGTTAGCTTTGCCCAATTCAGAGCCTCCCAACTGGTGATTAGATTTTCAAGAATGTATCTCCCTTTTATAAAGTTAGTCTGTGTGGAATTTATAATGGAGGGGAGGATGAGGGCCACCCTATCTACCAGAATCTTAGCCAAGATCTTGTAAGAAACATTGAGCAATGTTATGGGTCTCTAGTTTTTAACTAGAGTTCTATCACCCTCAGGAATTAATTTGATCACCCCTTTGTTTATCCTGCAGCCTAGGGAGCCTTTCTCAAATGCTTCTTTGTAGACAAGGAGGAGATCATCACAAACCCAATCCAAAAATGTCTTGTAAAACTCTGCAGGGAGGCCATTAGCTCTCGGTGATTTGTCATTCTTGAGCGAGAGGATAGTCTTTCTAATCTCCTCCAAAGTAACTTCCTTCCCAAGTTCCCCTGCCATTTCAACATTAACCTTTTTAGGGATAATCCCTTCAATATATTGTCTTGCCTCATGATTAGCTTCCATCTCCCCTTATGAGGAGAAGAGGTTCTTATAGAACAGAAAAAATTGATATCTTATTTCATCAGGATTACTCACAGTGGAATCATTTACAGTGATCGGGTTAATCTTCTTTCTATCTTTTTTCTCTTTAATGTATCTAAAGAAAAATTTGGTACCTTTATTCCCATTCTCAAGCCAATTCATTTTAGCTCTTACTCTTAGTCTCTTTCCTTCAGTGATCCTTGGCTCGGCGAGTCGGTGTAACGAGACTCGCCAGGACTCAGTGAGTCCCAAGTCAAGTCACCCTGGTCGAGTCCTAGGGGCTCAGACTCGGACTCAGTCGAGTCCTGGTTGGACTCGCCGAGTTTGGTGGACTCACCAAACTCACCAAGTCCAAGAGAGTCTTGTCAGCAGGACTTGGCAACAAGCAGGTTTTTAAAAGTGCAAAAAATTACTTGAAATTTAAAGTTAATTTTTTTTTTTTTTACTTATTGTGAAAAATGATGTATGCCTCAGGACCCCATGAGGGGCGCTGCCCCTCAACCCCGCTGGGGGTGTTTCCCCCAGACCCCCACTGGGGGCGCTGCCCCTCGACCCCACTAGAGGCACTATGCCTAGACCCCCACAAAGGGCATCGCCCCTCAACACCATTAGGGAAATTTCCCTAGTACTTGATATTATGGTTGTTGCATCATCCATGACCTATCTTAGACACATTTGTAGGAAGGATGTAGGCTCCTTTGAGCCATAGACTTCTAGTTATTGTTTTGAATCTTTTGATATTTCATATTTGTTTGGAACATTTGATGTCATGGATTTCATATTCGATGATTTTTGTATACATTTGAGTCTTTGACTATATAGCTAAGTGTGTTATTTCCTTGAGCAGCTCAACTACAATTTGTGTTTATACTTATATGATCAATGTATACTTGTGTTAATGACAAGGACCTTGATTGGGTTGACTGGGCAGATAGAGAGGCTGAGGCTATAGCCATGGCAGAGGAGAAGGCTAAAGCATGAGCAAACACATCCACAACTAATGTTGGTAAGGGTGGCATGGAGTCACAAGCAGAGACTATGGTTGTAGTTGCTACATCATCTAGGACCCACCTTAGATGCCTTCGTAGGAAGGATGTAAACTCCTTTGAGCCATAGACTTGTAGTTATTGTTTTGATATTTCAAAATAGTTTGGAACATTTGATGTCATGGATTTCATATTCCACGAGTTTTGTATACATTTGACTATATTTATATATCTAAGTGTGCCATTTCCTTCAGTAGCTCAGCAACAATTTGTGTACTTTATGCTTATGTGATCGATGTATACTTTTGTATGTGATCAAATTTTCTTCTATTTAATGATGTTATTGTTTCTTTAAGGTTTATTCAATAAAGGGTGCTTGAAACAAGTTTTAAATCCTTAAAAATCTCTAAATTTCTAGGGTTTTTTCATTTTTCCGAGTCTGTGTCGAGTTTGCGTTGAGTCCAACCATCGAGTCCCGAGCCACGAGTCAAGTCACCCTAGCCGAGTCTGAGTCTCGTTACTATGCTTTTTTCTAATAGTTTGAAACAAGGCTTTCCAACCCTCTGTGTTTCAAGTCTACCTTTCAATATGAGAGAGGTTTCAGTGCATTCATTTATTGATCTTTCTGAGACACAAGATGGAACTTTTACAATCACTATCCTTAAGGAGACTTGTATTGAGACAAAAACCAATGCTACAGATTGTTGGCTTAGGGGCACCCTCCTTAAGGAAAAACTTGGCCCTTATTGGATGGTGATCTGAGAGGGAGTAAGGAGAGACTTCAATCTTACAACCATCTTTCACTAGGGAAGTCGAAAAGAAGGCCCTACTAATGTAGAATCTATCAAGCCTGCAATAGATTCTTCGACCACCTTGTTGAGAGTTACACCAGGTATACTAGATGGCCTATGTGTCTTTCTTTTGTCCTTCAATGGGATCTTCAACCTCCAGCTTGGATTTCATTCTTAGCCAATAAAACCTTTCATTTCCTTTCCATTCAAAACTACATCCCCCCATTTTTCATCCTCTCTCTCTACAAAGTTGAAGTCTCCTACAATGATCCATGAAATATCTTGCAAAGTGCACATACATTTCCAGAGGAGGATCCTTTATTTATAGTCATTGGGGGCATAAATTGTACAAACCCCAAAACAAATTGTTTTTTTCTTGATGATTACCCAGACAGCCTAGTTGTATGGGGAGGTCCCATAGCTATCCACAAACTGAGCCCACTTGTTTTCCATTAGAATCACCACTCCCCCTTTTCCTCTCTCATGCTTGGTCACAAACTGGGTTGCCTTTTTCTAGATAACCCTCAAACTGGCGTCTAGAGTAAAGCCGATGGCCTTAACCTCTTGTGACAAGACAGTATCCTTTTTTCTATGCCAAGAATCTTTTTACTTCATCTTTTTTATTAGGGGTTTCCAACCCCCTTACATTCCAAGAGATACAGTCGAGCTCTATTAGGCCTGATCGTTGGGTGGGGGTCCTTTTTCACACTTGAAGTTATCAAAACATTTAGGCAATCTATTTTTCAGCTTCCACCCTTTTAGCATTAGGAGTCTTGATTCCACTTGGTTTCTTTCTCTTGTCTTTCTGAGGTTGGTTTGGATCTTTATCTGGGATGGGTTTTCCAATCTCCAATCCTTTTCTTCTTCCTATATCTCCAGGTTTTTTTTACAATGAATTCCATGGGGGTATCTTCTCCCTCAGAGGTATCCTTAGTAGAGAGCAAACCAAGCTCATCTGCAGAATCCATGCCTAACTGTGATGCAAACCCATCAGAACTAACCACTCCACTCAGGGGATTAAAACAATCCACTGTCAGGTTAGGGACCACAATTTCATGCACCTTTTCATTTCCTATTAAAAGAAGTGGGCTTATCCAATTTACCCTCCACACCATCTGGTCGGGTATTGTAACGCGCGAAAGATGATGTTCATTAAACCACGTGTGTTGCTAAAACTCATTACATTTCAAGTAAAGTAAAAGTAAAGGATGCATATATAAAGAGCTTCCAAGAAGAGTTAAAAAGAAAGAATAGTAATAAATTTCATTTCATGTATCCAAAAGAAGTACATTGCATCTACCACAAGGATCCTTTGAATTGATACATATGTGTATGTCAGTAGCATCTCAATGAGTTTCCATAAATTCATTCATATTCAAATTACATCAATAACTTTCAATCAATACATCTATTTCAATGTTACATCAAAATCTTTCATTCAATGCATCTATTTCAATGTTACAATAATGTATGTCAAATAAAGTTGCTTTTACAAGTGGGCTATACGCCTTCCAAAAATAATACATGAGTATATCTATAACATAAGAAACTTTGAACCTCAACCGTCGTGACACCACTGGTCTTCTAGCAAGTTGGGGCCAAGAGTGTGATTAAGGCGTCTTTTCCGCCCAACCACGAAGTACAAGACTTCCCCGGGTTTCTTCCTAACTCGAAGAAATCCCCGGCCCTGCATGAGGAGCCTAGCAACCTGGAACAACAAAGCAGGAGAGAACTCTTGATGCAAGCCTAATGCCTATATGCATTCCTAACATGAGAAAAACATATTTCTTGCAAGCAGGAGGTGGCAGAGACCTACATGCATTTATTTCTAGGCTTTTAATTCCATCTATTTCAATGGTACATGTGTTTGGCCAAGCATAAATAATTAAATGATAGTTTTAGAAAAGGTAAAACTACCGTCTATGTGGGTCCACCTTCAGCATCCTGTCTTGGAAGTTTCCAAAAATAACAATAAATGATGCATTTTTTCCATCTATAGTTTTCATTTAATTATAGACTTTTCTACCTCAAAGGAATTCCATCAGAATTCTATGTGCACACTGTTATCACGGAATCTAGCAATGCTCGTTCCACGGATAACCCCCCTACGAAACTTGTATGTTTCCTAGGACTCGTGAAGTTCATGTACGCATAATGAAGTGATTTTCAATCCACCTCGAAATGCATTCCAAAGCCTCGAATAGTCAATTCGAGCATCCCCCTATGTTCGCCTCGCGAAGACCTTCGAAACGAGCCCCTTCGCGAAGTCTCACTGTTCGTACTTAGAAAATTGTGAAAGATGCAATTGCACTAAAAAAGTGTGCTCCTACCCTCAAGCCAAAATTTGGCTAAGTATGAAAAGTGTAAAGGCGCTAATTTTTAGCGCCCCTGCATGAAAGTGAACTTTCTAAAAAATGTAATAGCGCTAAAAAAGTGCGCTATTACACCTTTTCTTGACACTTAATCTTTTTCTGGCCCTGGCGCGTTTCTTCATGGTTTTCACATTTTTCGTCAATCGTGCCACTTTTCATGCCTAAATTTATTGCTCGACTTGAGTTAGGTTTTCGATTTTCTCTTTTACTTAAAAGTGTTTTAATTCGCCATTTTCATTGTTCATGATCTTTATTCTTCTTTTCTTCTTGTTGGGCGAGTTCTCTTCAAACTGCAATCACGTTTTTAAAAAATTCGAAGTTCTTCTCCAAGTTTCTTCGCATCCACATCTTGGTAAGTTGCTTTCTCTTTATTCTCCTTCCGTTTTCGTACATATCTAAGATTTAAATATGCGTTTCTCTACGTTTTTCTTCCCACACATATTCTTTCTCTTCATTCAAGTTTTTGGTTTTGCGTGTTCTTCGCTTGCCTCCTTTTCATGGCATTTTTGCATGGCTTTCTCCTCTTACTCTCACGTTTTTCCTCTTACCCTCATGCAATGGAACTCTTGCGTTTTTTTTTCAATGCATTTCTCTTGCTATTCACTCCAACGTTTTTGTGTGTCTTTGTCTTTCCTCGCCACCCTTTCAATCGTGTTTTGGTGTGAACCAAAAGAAGAAACTCATACTTTGTGAGTAGAATTCCTTGGCCATATCCACATTTGCAAATAGCGATGAAACGAACTTTAATTGCAACTCCTTACAGACAAACAATTTTTGAATTCATGCGTTTCATGTCACAAAGAAATCCCAAGCGCTATTTTTAAGCACCATTACATCTGTTTTCCAAAACCATGTTTAAGATGCAGAGGTGCTGAAAAAGTGCACCCTATCATTTTGAAATAAATTCTAACTCTGAGAAATGCAGGAGCGCTATTTTTTAGCGCCCCTGCATCAATGCCTGAATTCCCAAAAAGTGTAATGGCGCTGAATTTTAGCGCCCTTACACTTTTTACATTTTTCTTCCAGATGAATTTCAAACTTGCCTGATTTACTCCTGAACCTTGTTCCTTCCATTTTGTGCATCATTTTGCGTGCCTTGTCATCAGCTCCATGCTTTCCCACCATCATCGCTCGTTTCGCGCATCCCCATGCTACCTAATGACTAATTTTTGTTTTGACTCAACACCTTGCAGTCTCTTTTCAAAAGATCTTCAAAGTCTGAGTGATCAAAGTTCCAGTTGTTTCTGATGACTGCTGGTAAACCTCCATCTTCTTCAAAAGCAAAAGGCAAAATGAAGTACAAATATTAAGGTGTATATCCGCTGATCGTAGTGGTCTCCAAGGTGGAAGAAATAAAAGATACAGAGGTTGGCCATCAGGACTTGGTTGACTTTGCGAAGCAAACAGAGACGAAGCCTCTACCTGACCCAATGAGAGCGATTGTACACAAAAACCTTCATTTGGTAGCAATGTTCCCTACAGCTGCACATAATACAGAGTTTGTTCTTCAGGTGGTGTCTCACTACATCAGAGAAAGTAGAAGTGTGATCGATTCTTCCGGGCACAAGATTCTGAGACTCGACCCTGATTTCTTTGACATTGTGTTTAAGGCTCCTCAGATGGAAAAATACATTGATATTTTTATGCAAAAAGCACAAGAGGTCTTTGACGCTGATCCCAACAAGGCTAAAAATCTGATAAATGCTCAATGGTTAAAGAATCCTAGGCAATATGTTTCTAGATGGCCAAAGGGACTCCTGCGAAGCGATTTCAATGATGACGTCAAAGATATGATCACATTTTTAAGCAGAGTAAAAGGCTTGCCAGAATTGTCCACTTTTCACGATTGGATGTATGAATACATCAGGATTATAAGAAGACAAAAGGTGCACATTGACTGGGGCAAATAGATCAGTGATGAAATACATGAGCAATTGATCAATGCTCCTTCCACATTGAAATTCTATATGAATTCTTACCTGGTGTACGCGGCGGCTGTAATGAGACAATTCCCAGGTCTATCTACAAAAGGGAATCGGATTATGGTACCTGTGTACAGATTTTTCTATCAATTGGAACTGAAGGAAAGCTTTCATCACTTCAGGCGGGTCACAAATGCTTTCTTTGCGCCTTTGCTTTTCAATTTTGATCCGGCTCTTGAAAGAAGAAGGGTATCTGATGAAGCTTATAAAGTGGTAAGTAAAGTTGGATGCCTATTTCTTCAATTCCCAACGTTTACTTACTTGAGAGTAGGGTGCTACACTAGCTATCCTTACATGCTACCACGTTATCCTTCGGATAAGTGGGTTCTCATGGAAACATGCAGACAGTTGATGTCAGTGCAAAAAGAATGAAGAAACAACCACAAGCATGGATTCAAGTTCCCATTGACCATTGGTTGATATACTATCCCAACTGCACAAAAGGCTAAGTCTATTTATGCTGAAATACAGATCATGACAATCAAAACCTACAGGTATAGGTTTGATTTTGATTACCGAGATGTCAGAAAAAGGTTACAAAAGGGTCATCATCACAAGTACCGTTTTGAAGACATTTGTGCTGATTGCAGATATGAAGAAGCCATTCGCAAAATGGATTATTGTAGGTTGACTGTTCAGCAGATCAGAGACCTTGATATTGCTGACCTACCAGAGGATTTTGCAAATCTTGGTGATATCATGAATGTTGTCTATGATGAGCAAGAAATTGCTAAAAGGTCGTTGCCTGCAATTCAATGGTCTAGGAAAGAAATTACCAGCATAAGAGAGAGATTGAAGCCAATCCTAGCCAACACTACAGAATGGTTACATAAGCATGGTTATGAAATGAAAAGTTTCAGAACAGACTCAGAAGGAGAAGAATCTGAAGCAGAAGCTTGCCAATAGCAAGAACTCCGCAACAAAAATAAATCAGCGGATGTTCCCACTTCTTCACGAAGAGGTCCCAGGATCAAGTTTACTGTTGGCAAGAAAGATACCCAGTCCATCCCAGAGGCAGAAATCACAGAATCTAATCCACCTCGTTCTAAAGGTAAAAAGTCTATCCCAGAGGAGGTAGATTCCGATGAAGAAGGAACTTCAAGTGATCAATCCGCCGAAGATGAAGACTCAGAAGAAGTAGACTCCAATGCAGAAGAGGTTTCTGAAAGCGGGCAAGAGTCTGAAGAAGATTCTGAAGAAGGATCTGAGGGTGATTTTGAAGGTGAACCAGAATCGAAGAGACAAGAGGGTGATCAACAGGAACTTGGGCATGATCAAGAAAGAACTACTCCTCCTGAGAATGAAGTTGAGGAAATTCCTAGAACGTCATCGCCTATGACTTCCAACGTTCCTCATACCCCTCCAAATTCAAGAACTCCTCCACCTCCTGTTCCATCGTCACATATTCCTACCACATGCATTCCTGCAATTGAGATATCCACAATCCCTGCAGCATCAACCTTGTTTGATACTCCCTCAGTGACAAGCATTCATACGATTGATATACTATCAAGCCCTCCATCGTCCATTCCAAGCCTGTCTTCACCAACATATGATATCACTTCTGAAAATGAATTCAATCATTTCATGAATGAGTCAATGTGTGATCAACTCAATGTGCAAACTACAGGAGCAATGATGACAGACACTTCTCCAATTGTCACGATACCCATGGTAACTTCAGACGTGACAATAACTTCAAAAGTAACGATGACGACTGAATTGACAGTGAATCTAGAAGTTTGCACCTCCTTTCTTCCCCCTTGGCTAATATCTCAAGTGTTGAAGCGTAAAAAGCAAATGATTTCTCCGGAGGAGCTTGACCTCGAAGAGATAGTCCTTCCAAAGGCTAAAGGGAAGAAAAAGGAAAAGGTATACTCAAGGCCGAATGTTGATAAATCTGGCCACAAGTATGCAGAGATTGGCATACCACCACATGAAGAAGGTGATGTCAATATGGAAGACTACACGGTGACAAAGGTCCAGCTTGGCAAGGTTACCAATGAAAATGCAAAGGCCGATGTGCAAGTGACATTGGATATCTTGGCTGGAAGACTGGATAAAGTAGAGCAAGCTCGCAATATGTACAAACAGAGGGCAGAGCATTATGCCACTATTGTAAAGAGACTTGCAGGATCTCCAACTAATGCACAACTGCTGACAGTGGTAAGTATTGAAGACCTAGCTGTCAAGAAAGCTGAGAAGTTCGCCTCCAAAGGCAGAGTGTTATATGATTTTGTTGAGAAGATCATAGAACACGGATCTCAGATCATAATTGTTGCGGACGAGAAAACTACCTTGTTAGCCAAGCTCACCACAGAGCTTGATAAAGAGAAAAGTGTACTTTCCCAGGAGCACAGAGACATGGAGAAATGCCTATTGTCATGGTCAGAGATGAAACAGGTAAAGCTCAGTAAATTGGTGGAAGTTGGGGTAATTCCTGACAAAGAAAAGTTTGTTGAAGTAAGAGAATCCTTGAAACACTGAATTCAAGTAATTCAATCTCTTACAAAGGATCTCCACCAAGTACAGGAAGATGTCGAAGGACATCATGCTATTCTTGAAAAAGGTATCAAAGAGTTGCCCGGTCAACTTCTTGAGGAGAATCGTATCTTCCTGCTGACCACAAAAATATCTCAGATCTTCAAAGAAGCCATCATGAAATTGATTGACAGTTCATACTTTTCAGAAGCCTCACTGAATGTCATTTGTGATACAAGGCTCACATTGGATAACCTGAAAACGCATCTTGACAGGTGCAAGAAGGTTCACTCATCTACCATGAGATCGATCACGAGAATTCACACCATTGTGGATTACACTGTTGGTCTAGATGAGAAGTTTGTGCAAGAGACCAAGAAGAAATATGAAGACTTCGCGCCCAAAGCAAGAAAACATGAAGAAGCCTCCTGATCTCCAGTGTTAGACATTTCCGGTGCATCCCTTTATGCATCTTGTAAATATTTCCTGACATCTTAAATGCCTTTTTGTAAATTGTAATTACACCAAGCTCAAAGATGTAATCTTTTGAAAACAAATTACACTTTGACTTTGGTCAAAGTTAGGTGAGATCTCCTAAAATCGCTCACCTAACTTTCCTTGATTTCCTCAATTAGTTTCCTAATTTTTCCCATCCCTCTTTCTATATAATGTGAGGGATTTCTATTGTAAATTTATCCTTTAGTATTTTGCAACGAAGTGCTGCCCTTTTTGAAACAAAATTGTGAAACTTTGTGTTCATACTTTGTGAATGGAATTCGATCAACAAAGAAGAAGATTGCAAGCCAAACTTTGCGTTGGATTCGATACTTTTATGAATTGATCTTATTTGGTGGTGATTGGCTGATGGAATCTGAAGGACTCTAAGTAATTTATGTAAAATTTGTGTTGCATCTATTATTTAGATTTGCATTTGTGTTTTTGTTTATCTTTCGGTTGAATAATCTACAAGACTTTGTGCTTGTAATTATTCACGCTCTTTGGATACTATTGTTGAATGATCTACAAGACTTTGTGCTTGTAATTGTTCATGCTTTCTGATAATTTGGTTGAATGATCTACAAGACTTTGTGCTTGTAATTGTTCATGCTGTTCGAGGAATTGCTGCGTCTAAGAAGACTTTGAGCTTCTAACGTGACAAACGGTACACTCTTCACAGATTCACCATTGAAAAAGCTACGAAACGATTTGGTGCCTTCGTGAGCTTTCCCTTTTACTTTATTTGTTTATTGTTAATTACTTCTGGTATCTCTACGCTTTGCTTTGACAAGATAGAGGTATTGGTATTACTGCTAGTTGATTGTTTAAAGTTGTTAAGAATTGTGAACTTCCAACAGTGAAGCATTGTAAACATCTTCTCTGAAAAAAGAGAGAAGGATGAATGTAACACACCCCCCACTTCGTAAGTTTTGTGTACATTTTGTAATTACCTGTTTGTTTTACTATCGCTTCTGTTAGCAGTAAGAAGGGC
Source organism: Sequoia sempervirens (assembly GCA_007258455.2). Lineage (NCBI taxonomy): Eukaryota > Viridiplantae > Streptophyta > Pinopsida > Cupressales > Cupressaceae > Sequoia > Sequoia sempervirens. Next base: position 33,758 of record VDFB02333797.1, on the reverse strand, counting down.
GCCTCCCCTTTTTCGAGAGGAGAGATTCACATCTCACATAGCTGTGGCTGAAGTCCAAGTTGTGTAATCTATCGAAAAGCTGATTACATAATTTTCACCCAACACACACAAAGATTCCCCAAATAGCTTTTCATAAACACATTCAGTTTAAGAGATATTTCCATACAATTTATATTGAAAGTCACTAAGCAATTTAAAAATCAATCTTTTGTAAAGAGCATGCTTAAACTCACAAGTTCAATTTTCTATTTAAATAATTTGATCAATATAAGTAATTTTTTTTATAAGTTCAAAAAAAGAAAACTACTCTATTTAGCCTTATAAGTATGGGTAAAATCATAGTTTACAATTTGCTTTCCTATTTAATAGGAGTATGTCTACACTTTTATGAAAAAGAATAATAAGTTAAATTTAAAGAAAAGAAAATAATTTTCACTCACTTTTATTCAGAGTTACATAATTCAAGTTGACAACTAATCACTCTTCCAGTGTAGATAATATCAATATCATCTAATTAAAATGCTACAATATAATTATATATAGTTTTGTGTTTTATATTCAAAAAATTCACTAGCTTATAAATACAGTTTATGTAGATTACATTTACTTAACTTATAAAATAACCCTCTTCAGCTCTTTATAAAATCTTAATTATATTTCTTAAAGTTTTACAAGGATGATTGGTAATTCATACAATGCACTATTATTCAGAAATAAATAAACAATTTCTTTATATTTATTAAAAGAAAGGAAAAATAAAAATCCAGATTTGTATATGTATACCTATTTCCTACTGAAAATAGAGATTTATATTTCTGTAGGTATATATATGTATATATAAAAGTTCCATGCTTTTCACAGATGTATTTATATTTTTACATGAATTCAAGTATGACAGGTATAAATAATTTATTTCTCAGTTATATATATATATAGATATATATATATTGCGTATATATATAACATATTTCATAGATTACAATCGGAAAAAGGCAGGAATTTATACACATACTTTATGAGAATCATCAATAAATGAGATTTTTATTTGTATGTAGTTGTTATTGTAAGAAAGGTCGACGCCTCACCAAGTGGGGAAGGTGCTGCCTGTGAGGGGGCAGCGCCACCTCCACAAGCCACGGCCTGTGGAGGATGTTGTCCCTCCACAATGCAGCCCCCTCCTTCGTGGGGCGTGGCTGGGTGATATGCCCAGATTTGTAACTTTCATTGCCTATTAAAATGCATAAACTCAAAGGTATTTCATTTTGTCTACTCTGTGTTTTCATTGTACATTTGAAATTGGATGTATATATATATGTATTTATATACATCTACAGGAAGTATGTGTATATATATATATATATATATTTATGAATATATGTATAAATATTAAACAATCTGCAATAGGATTATGGATTAAGATTTGCTAAGGAAAGAAACCCCCAATTTGGTAACAGAGAAATTGAACAAATTCTTACAAATGCATTCAAAAGAATGGGGAGTTTCCACCAATTTCACAGTTTGCAAACAACAACCATTTGAAAATTCAATCTTTCAGCAATACTATTATATTCCAAACACTTGGGAATCAAATTCATGGAAAGAGAATTAGAAACCTGGATATTTCACTTCCAGCTGTAGCTGCTCTCCAGCCAAACCTTCTCTCTTTGTTTCTTCTAAAACTTGATTTCTAAAAGAGCTTCCTCTTCTTCTTTTCCTGTTACTCTATTAACTCCTTGCTCATACTAATTTTAAACCTTTTGAAACTTGTGAAAGAGAAGCATTTACTTGGCAGCCATTATAGCTAAATTTGCAGAGCATATTTTCAAGAAGATTATCAAGAACCATTATCCCCTCTCGGGAGTTCCTATTCTTATATAAAAGTTTTTTTATTTTTCCTTTTTGTTAGAAACCAAGATCAGACATGCAAACCAAAAAACCTTCCACAGAAGAGAAAATCAGAAAAAACAAAGCTATTGCAAAAAAATGTGCAAATTATTATTATTCAAGAATTGATAATTACATAAGATGATTTTCTTTATAAAAGAAAGTATGCATAACCCTAATCTTATCTTGAGGAACAAGATAGCTCAACAAGATAAGGATGAGAATAATTAACCTAGGAATTAAAATATTACCTAAGTAAAGTTATGTTAGTGTAATTAAATATTAATTACACTAACACCCCCCCATAAGTGCAACTTAGGGAGACTAAAAAAGCATGCACCTAAAACTAAGATGAATGTAAGAAAGCATGAATGAATGGGTCCCGACAACAAGGCCTGATCAGGTACCCATGTACAAATGCAATAATTAGGTAGAGAAGGAAAACCCAGTGGGACAAAACCCCCCTACAATGAGATGACTGTTGCAAAGAAGCACTGGAAGAACACTGTGGAGTAACACTGGAACCGCAATCCAACAAGCAAAGAAAGATACTTTTGTCTACAAGAAACCAAAGTGGAATCATAATAATGCAACAGCAGACCTGATGCCATGGAACACTAGAAAACTCACAAACTAGAACAACCCTGGAATCTGTGAAGCAACAGTAGATGAAATGATGACAAAATTTGGAAACTGTGTATCTCGATGCCGATGCCAAACTGAGACTAAAACTCTTCCATAGGAACAAGTACCATAAAGACTCTAGAACATTAACCATAAAAACATAGCCCTCAAACTGAGAAGGATCTTAACCAATGCGGATCAATAACCATAAACTCTCAATCTAAAGTGTGAACCGATGTGAATCTAATATGTGTCAAACTAGGACAAGATGTGGCCAAAAGAAACTAAGAAACTAAATATAATCCATGCGAGCTATCATCAAATCAAGATGGAGATCAAAGTGCATGCACACTCTAATCAGATTATTATGCAAGAAACCCCCCTGATGGAACTTTATCTCAGTTCATTTATTACAATAACCCAACAATTGTAAAAGGAGAGAATGATAACATGCATAAATAGAAAATAAAAATAGACCTCAGATCTGTGTAGAGGACTGAACCATCTTTTCAACGCTGCAAGAATGGCAAAAAATGGATAAGCGAGTCAAAAGATATGTCTCCCGAAGTGAAAACAACAACATCTGACTTCCGAGGCTAAAAAATGCATCAAAAAATCAAACCTCCACCATTGCGAAGTTCGTCGAACCAACTTTCCGATGATATCTTGTTTGCGAAAAAAAGCCTCTGTTTGCCCAAGTTATGCCAAAAAGAAAAAACAAGCCCTGTAAAAGGGCACTTCCAGCACTAAATAGGGGCAAAAATAAAGCACCCCCGGCTTCAGCTTCTGGTTTTCCATATGACCCTGCATTGGCACTTAGGAAAAAAATCCGCTGGGGGCTGAAGGTCAGCGGCTCCCAGTCACCAATAGGACTGTCGGCTGAGGGAGCAAGTTCGCGGGGGCAGAAACTTGAGGGATAAGTCACCCACAGGATCGAGTTGGGAGCTCAGGTGGCGGAGATGAGCCCTCGGGGGCTAGAGATGAAACCGGTGGCAGACCGCTCCGCTGGTGGCAGTGCTGCAACGATGGCCGCCCATGCGGTGGTGGCGGCGGATCCGAAATGAACTGGCCGCACAAACCTGCTTTGGATTTTCTTTATTTTTTTATTTATTTTTTTCAAAATCTAAACCTCATGAAGCGTGCCTTGGGGCCGTACGACCTTGGTGCAATTTTTTTTGCCTCTCTAGATGAATTTGTCCAAATTGGACAAATTTTATATGAAAATAGGGATTTTTGGGCGTTGTGAATCAAACGGCGAGGTCCATTTTGGCCCAAAGTGCTCCAAAAATTAAGCGACCCCTAGATCTCTCAGAAAAATTACCGAGCTTGAAACCCTCACAGATTTCTTCAACGATGACCAAAATGAATGAAATAAAAGCCATTTCTGACCTTTTCCAGTGATTTGAATCCAATGAAAAACCCCGATCTGATCCAAGACATTGCATAAGTATGCTCAAGGAATGAAACCCTCGAGGAACCTCGAACATGCTCTACAATGTATTTCTCCAAAAAAGCTGAGAAGGGGCTACAAAATCAAGGCTCTGATACCATGTTAGAAACCAAGATCAGACATGCAAACCAAAAAACCTTCCACATAAGAGAAAATCAGAAAAAGCAAAGCTATTGCAAAAAGATGTTCAAATTATTATTATTCAGGAATTGATAATTACATGAGATGATTTGCTTTATAAAAGCAAGTATGCATAATCCTAATCTTATCTTGAGCAACAAGATAGCTCAACAAGATAAGGATGAGAATAATCAACCTAGGAATTAAAATATTACCTAAGTAGAGTTATGCAAGTGTAATTAAATATTAATTACACTAACATTTTTCCCCTCTTCAAAACCTAATCTTGAAAATAAGAGATTTTAAAATAAAAATAAAGATATAACTTATCCTTTCATTTCCCGCGCTCAAATGAAAAATATAAAATAATATTCAATTTAGTTGCAAATAAATCCCTTTTTGGAAATTATTTACCCCAAAACTAATTATGATTTTTACAATGTAAATATTTACCCAATAATTAAATAAATATCTTCTAACTATTAATTATTTATTAAATAAAAAATTCAAACAAGTTAAAAGAAGAATAGAATACTTACTCGGATTTTTATCATGCATAGACATTTAAATCAAAATCTATAATTAATTATAATTAAAATTAATTATTTTACTTTATTGTGCTTATATTTCACTATTTATTTACTTTGACTAATCATTATTTATTTTGCGGACAATCAAAACAATCAAGCCAAAATTATCATTCCTAAATGCAATCTACATGAATCTAAGTGCCCATGTGTGATTGAGAGAACATCATGCTTTATCTTGTCAAGAAGCTAACCTCCTCTCCTTAATCACACCCTTGGTCTTCGACCATCTGCATCTCAAGTGCACTCAGGCACACAACAATAAACTGAATTAGTATCCCATAAAGATATGAATCAAAACAATATAATACATTAATTCAAATATTTCTATTCTATTTTGCTTCATTTTTAAAGTAAAACACTTTCAATACCATTCAACTTTTCATATTTTAAGCAAACATTTTCATATATCACCACACCAAAACACCATAGTATTCATTATTACTCTACCAAACGCATCAGATCATATAACAAATCCACACAAACCAAAAGAAACCTACATCAGAGTCAGAGATGTGATAGGTATCCCCTAAGCTAGTATTTGAACATACAATGGGAATTTCATCTCGGTTGGGATACTGGTTTAGAGGGCAACCCCCAATGTCAAGGGTTTCTTTTCCATCTCCCAAGTCCTAGAGAGTCAACTCTCCTCTTGCTTCTAGGGAACTAGGCTCAATTTTGGGTTCCACCACTTGGTTTTCTTTAAAATATTTAGAATTGAAAGTGTAAAGTCCCTTGCCCAGATTTGGGTTAGTATCTTGATTTTGTTTAGCTTGCCATATTTTCAGAGGAGCCAACTATTGAGCATTTAGTTTGGGAGTATTTATCAATTTTTCTGAACTTGTTATGGGTTTAGCATCAATGTCTTCTTTTCTATCCTTATGGATTTCATTAGTTTCTTTTGTTATACTGGTGTCCATTTCATTTAGGAGATAAAATAAAGTATCTTCCACTCACGAAGCATCTTTATTACTTTTAATTATCTTTGTGTTCTTGATTCACAGAGAATTATTTATTTTATTAATGTTGGTTTTAGAATTAGAAAGATTATATATTTCATCAAGTTGTTGTGGGGTAGGGCCGCATTCCTCAATACCAACCCCAGTATTTACATCTTTATCTGCCCACACATCTTTACCAAAGGGCTGCATTTTATTTTTATCGCCTCCACCCAAAGTGGTTTTGGCATTGGCTTTGTTTCTTATTAGAGGGAAATTCCTTCGGATATGGTCTTCACACCTACATAAATAACAGGCATTCAACCCTCCTAATATTTCAATTTCACAACTAACATCCCCAAATTTCAATTTGATTTCCAACACCTCTGGCAATTCAATATCCAAGAACAATGAAACCAATGCCCAAGCTTCAGAATGAGGGAGAGGGGTTTTAGTATCATCTACTTTCAAGACAGTTCCATATGGTTCAAGTAAAAGCAGGACAAATTTCTAGAGGCAGGGAAAAACACGTTTGATTATTATCCATCGAGGGTTAGAGAGGGCCAGAACCTCTTCTTCCAGAGCCTCTGGGTTCCATGCCAGGGCATGGAAAACCATAGTGTCGACATTCCAAAACTATTTTTTATCACCTCCATTTGAGAATTTTGATTATTAAAAAACATAACATACAATCCTTTTTGAATCATACGACAATAATAAAACTGCTGCCCTAATTTCTTTTCCCATACATTATTAAACCATTCTTCCATGTATTTCCTTGTTGAAACCCTACTAGGGTCGACAGCCACAAAAAGAATTATAGTTTTAACCAACCTAGCATCTTCATACTTAATAGCCTCATTTAGGGTTTTATTCGGAAAACAAGAAGATTGTAAGGGACATTCTCTTTGATTGTGATTGGTGAACTGTGCATTCATTCCTTTTTGTTGTGCCAGGCTAGGAAAATTTTATGGTGTCTTCCATATGAACGTGCCTTTTTTTGTTTTAAATTGACATATGTTGTTAGTTGTGGGAATTTCTTGTTGTGCATGCATTACTAGCAATCTGTCTAAAGCTCCCATCTCCTTTACATTAGAAGAGCGTTGATTATGTTTATCCATAGTTTGAAGATTAAAGTAAAGCAAAACCTAGATAGATTTGGTTTTTACCTCATCCATCATTTTTTGGTATTAGAGCAACAAGTGATTGGGTATGGTAGAGTTGGGAAAAATTTCACCAAGAAGAATGCCAAGAGGAGGTACACGAGGAGGTGCCAAGATAGGCATGGAGGAAGGGGTTCTTGAAATGTTGCAAAATATCACAGCAAGAATGGAAGCCATGGAGCAAACACAGAGGAGAGGTTTACTTGTGGGAGATATAAGCGACAATGAAGAAGAGGAGCAGCCAACCAAAGAAGAGGTGGTTAATGGAGAAGGAGAAGACCCTGATGGAGTTGAAGTGAAAATACTGAGAGCGGTCATGAGGGTTGTAGCCAAGTTGAAGATAGAGCTTCCCATCTACTTAGGAAGCCTTAATGGAGAGGAACTTATTGATTAGATCAATGATCTTGATAAGTATTTTGAATACAAAAAAGTGACAGAGGATAAAAAAAGTCAAGTTTGCATGCACGAGACTCAAAGGTCACACTGCTATGTGGTGGGATTATGTTCAGCCAAAAAGATGAAATAAGAACAAAGAAAAGATAACTTATTGGGATAGAATGGTTGCGAAGCTGAAAGCTAAGTTCATTCTTGGAGACTAGCAAACTAATCTATTCAAAAGATTACAAACCTCAAGTAGAAGGAGATGAGTGTGAAAGAATATACCGAGGAGTTCTATAAGCTTTTGATTCGATCAAGGAATAGTGATGAAGATATGGAGAAGGTAGCTACATACCTCAATAGATTGCAATACAGTTTTCAAGATGAATTGAGTCTTTTGTCACCTAAGACTCTTGATGAAGTGTATCAATTTTCTATTAAAGCAGAGGAGAAGCTTATGATAAAGCAAAATCAGCAAGGTAGAGGTAAAGGAAGAGGGCAACACTCTAGTAGAGGAAAACATCACCATCAAGGTGAATAAGTAGGCACTTCTAGTGGACAATCCAATCTGAAGAGAGGAATTTTTCAGAAGAGAGGAGGGAGACCATTTGGTAGAGAAGGTTACCATGGACGTGGAAGAGGCTTTCTAGACAAGTTTTTCAAGTGTAACAAATTTGGTCACAAAAGTTGGGAGTGTTCTAAGTTTATGCAAGAAGGCCACACAAGGCTTAAGAGGAGTAATCACATTGTGCAAGCAGACCAAGAGAGTGTGGGGTCACTTTCTCATAGGTTAGAAGAACCTGAGACAGGAGAGTCTAGAACCTGTGCAAAGGAGATCTTTATTCAAGACCAATTGCAAGGCTAAAGGTAAGTGTTTTAAACATATTATATATAGCGGTAGTACAAATAATTTTGTGTCAGTTAAAATGGTGAACAAGCTAGATCTTACTAGAATTAAACATCCTAATCCCTATCAATTTTCTTGGCTATGAAAAGGGCATCAGTTATTGGTACATGAGAAGACCTCAGTAGAGTTTCATATAGGTAGTTATAAGAACATTATTATGTGTGACATTATTCCCATGGAGGTTTTCCATGTGCTTTTTGGTAGGCCTTGGAATTTTGACAGGAGGGCCATGCATGATGGAAGAAACAATACCCATACTTTTCAAAAGGATGGTAAAAAACATACATTGTTACCTTTGAGAGGAGAAGAACGAGATAATAAGAGCAACAATAGCAGCAAGGTTATGTTGGTGAGTGGCAAATAATTTTTGCAAGATATGAAGAAGGATGAAGTGGAATATGCATTAGTACTTAAGCCCAAGGATGTAACCACCTCTATGAAGTTGGATGATTTACCGAAGGAGATACAAGACATATTGAAAGAGCATATGGATATTGTGGTATCTTATTTTCCGAATGAGTTGTGTCTAATGAGGAGTATTAAGCACCATATGGATTTGATTCCAGGGGCTAGCCTACCAATAAGGATCCATACAAATTGACTCCTAAGGAGAATGAGGAGATTAGAAAGTAGGTTGAAGAGTTACTGGAAAAAGGATTGATAAGGGAGAGTCTTAGCTCGTGTGTTGTATTGACAGTCTTAGTGCCCAAGAAAGAAGGTGATTGCAGAATGTGTATGGACTCCAAAGCAATTGATAAGATTACCATTAGATACATGTTTCCTATTTCAAGGATGGATGAAAATGCACCTAGTAATTTTATGAGGCTCATGAATGAAGTCTTGAAACAATTCTTAGGGAAGTTTGTGATAGGCTATTTGGATGATATACTAGTTTCTAGCAGGTCTAAGGAGGAACACCTAGAGCACTTAAGGTTGGTTCTGACACAGTTGCATGAGGAGAAGTTGTTGATCAACCTCAATAATTTCACTTTTATGAAGACTTTATTAGTCTACTTGGGATTTGTGGTGTCTAGAGAGGGATTGAAGATGGACTAGAAGAAGGTTAAGGCCATTGTTGATTGGTCAACACCAAGGAGTGCTTATGAGGTAAGGATTTTTCATGGACTTGCTAGTTTTTATAGACATTTTATTAAAAATTTCAATAGCATAGTAGCTCCAATACTTGATACTATAAAAGGACATAAAAAGAAGTTTGAATGGATTCAAAAGGCTAAAAAGTGTTTGATTTCTGAAAAAAAAAAGTGAGTAAACAACCTATACTTGTGTTACTTGATTTTAAAAAAAGTATTTCAAGTAGAGTGTGATGTTAGTGGTTTAGCAATAGGAGTTGTCCTAAGCCAAGAAGGGAAACCGTTTGCTTATTTTAGTGAAAAGGTAAATGATGCTAAGAAAAGGTATTCAACTTATAATCTTGAATTTTATGCATTGGTTCAATCTTTGAAGAAGTGGAGGCAGTACTTGCTTCCCAAGGATTTTATTGTTTACATAGATAACCATGCACTTCAGTTTCTAAATAGCTTGTACAAGCTGAATCAAAGGCATGTAAAGTGGGTGGAGTACCTTCAAAGTTTTAACTTTGTATTGAAACATAAGAGTGGGCAAGCGAACAAATTTGTTGATGTATTGAGTAGAAGTTTATTGCTACTGAAATGATGAAACAAAACGAAGAAAATTGTGTGTTTTTCTAAGGTTTAGGACCTAGAATGACAATTTTCATTCACTTTCATTCAAGAACAAACCCTTGAGATCTGAATGCAAAAGAGAAAGAGATCTTGCAAGAGGGTTTTCCTAGGGGTTGAATACAAACTAATGAGGGGTTACCACCAAGTAAGAACTTGGAAAGACAAATGCAATGCAAGTTGAAATATAAGATGTAATGCAAAACCCTAATTTAATGCAAACCTTCACTAAATGACCTAGAAATGCAAATGAAGCAAAACATAAAGCTATAGAAAGGACTGTGTGCACCTAGAAATCTAGAAAACCTGATCCTAATGTTGAGTGGGTCTCATTCACCAAGTTGAGCGAATCATTCTAGAATTTGGGTTTCTATGCGAGAACAGGAATCTGCCAAATGGGTATCTAAATCTGCAAAAATCTGAATTTTGACTAAAATTGGGAATCATTTTCCAAAAGTGGCGAATTAGTCCAATTAGGGTTTTCTGAGGCTTCAAAGTTTGATCCTACTCTTCTCTATCTACTTTGTCCTTCCTAACTGATTTCTAGATCTGAAACCCTGATTTGCAACCTATAGGTATTCTTAATGTTCTCCAATGCTTTATGACAACTTTGACAACTTTGAATGATTTGACAACTTTTCTCCAATCTTACTTCTTAGGAAATATGCAACCTAGACCTACAAATCACACACAAAGGAGAGGGGAAAATGTTGTTGGGTTAGTGGATAGGGGTTTACCTTGGTCAAACCCCATTTTGGTAATCAAACCTTGAAAAAGAATGAAATAGGAATGGAGAATGATGAATGAACAAAATATGATGTTGTTGTAAGGAAAGCTAAGGTGCGGAAGCATCTCTCCTAACATCAAAACCTCAGGGAAGAATGCAGAGACACTTTTAAATTTTACAATTACAGTCGAATTAAGATGCACTTGAAAGAGAAAATAGAAACAGAGAATTAAACATACACATATGAACACTAGATTTACATCGGAAAACCCTTATGGGAGAAAAACCCACCACACCAAGAAAACCCCTTTGTAGTACAATAATGAAATTACATACAGAGTACGGGCTTGACTCTCTGATGTCAAATTACAACAGCTTTCACAATGATCAACCTTGTACAAAACATTCATATTACAATGCTCTCATAATTGAATTCATACACTGATCACTCATCGAACCTTCCAACAATCCAACCATCAAACAATCCATCGAACCCAACATCAACTGTAACTCCAGAGTATATCCATGTCGCCACTATCTGTTGAACTTCCTCTCAGTAATAGCTGCAACAGTCCAACTGCTAGCGGTTCCCATTCGACTTCTCTGATTGGTCGTAGACTCACCATGTAGGATAGTCACCAATCGGTCAAAGGCATTCATAATGTATTCGCATGTCAGTGAGACACTGACCATGTCTCCTTGATGCCACAAGAACTGACCATCGATGTCACCAAGAGTCATTGCTATCGAAAAGAGGTTCCACCGAGTTCACAAGTCGTATCGACCTTAGCATTCTCATCAGTGAGACAATCTCTCTTCGATGAGACATCATACCAAAGTCCTCAAGTCACTTAGACATCAGTATTCCATTCGGTGAGAATATTGCTACTAGCCAAGACATCACACCGATACTCACAAGTTAATCTAAAGTGTCCAACAGTCGGCAAGACATACCGCTATCGCCAAGAGTTCATAACAAAGCCTCTGTGTTACCCTGAAGACTCCAAGTGAATGTTATTGGTGAGACTTCCCTTGTCAGTATGAGACATACCGAACGTCCAAGACTCTCCCCAAAGACTTCGAGTGAAACGTTGTCGGCGAGACAATCCTCCATTGCTGAGAGTTCTTATCGAAGTGTTCAAGTCACCCCGAAAACTTCTTTCGTCACAAGTCTCCCTAACACCGCTTGCCGCCCAAAGTCTCCCCGATATTCGATAAGAATGGCATGTTGGCCAGAGATCTCCACTCGATAGAGGGTTACAGCGAATGCCACAAGTCACAGTGATAACACCAGTTGGCAAGATAGTAGCATTGTCTCAGCGACATGAACAATCAACAAGATTACTAAACTGCCAGTCGTCCAAACAATAGAAATGCCACACCGACTTTTCTCTTCCAGAGGTTTCAGCCTGTGAGATTGAGGCGCATAATTCCAAAAAACTCCCACTTCACAAAGATCACATAGGCACCTCCAAAGCACAACAAAAATACTGAAATTCATGGGCACTGAGGCCCATCAAACTGGCACACCACCTGAACTTATTTGTGCTTATTGGCTTCGTCAATGCATCTAATACATTCTCCAGAGTATCCACTTTTTCTAATGAAACCTTCCCATCCTCCACCATATCTCATACAAAGTAATACTATACATCTGGTGTATGATACCTCCTGGGTTTGCTTGCACCTGACCAACAAGAAGACTTCAAACCGCCTTCCACCAAGAACCTGACAATCTTCTAGGCTCTGTCTTGCCTTAGTTCACCAATTGAACCTTGCTACAACTCTACTCCAAGAGTTTCAACCTTGTGCTCTAACCCTAGAGGATTCAACACCTTCTTTGAAATTGTTGTCTCCTTTCCACCTAGAAGGATCTAGATGCTAACACTACCCAATTTGTTTGAACTGCTGGCAGGGGCGTTGTATACACTGATTTTATGGATTTCATATCCATTTGAAGCCAACTTGGGGGTTTTGCAATCTTCACTCCTACCGCTTTTGTGAGTTTGCCTTTTGAAGGGGCTAATCCTTGTAGCCCTTACCAATCCTTTTTCTGCCCTTTTCTCTCAAACTTGTCACACAACCTACCCAACAAAAGACACTTCCAGACACCCTTTTCAGTGTTTTAAATCTTGCACTTGGTTTCAGGCTACTCCCTGTTTCATACAGGTGTTTCCCATACTTTTGGAGAGGAGGGCTAATTATCCTAATATCTAGGGTTTTACTGGTTCTTGAGTCTCAATTACCTCCAAAGTATTGTGGGAAGTCTCAAACCTTTTGGAGTGTGAAGACCTCACCTCACCCCACCTGGTACTGTACGGATTCCGTACAGTTATCTATTCCCCTGCCTATTCTCTTATCTTTTCTCTACCAAACTCCTAGCCGGGTAACCAGAGCTCGCCTAGGGTTTGGATTTCACAATGCTAGCTTCACTCCACATAATTCCTAAAGCTAAGTATTCACAAATTACTGGCTCCCACTCCATATTCCACCAACCTCAGGAGATTCTCGTGATCAGGGTTTATGAGGGAGCCATGGAAAGATTTGTTGCTCAAAACAACTGTTATAACCCCTAAACTCTAATCTATAGACCCAAAACAATAAAACTACACTAAGTAACTTATATAAAAATAAAAATGACTCAAAACTATTCTATAAACACCGAGGCAATACAAAAATAGTGGTTATTGTGTCTCTGATATCACTGTCTCTCAAAAACACACGGGGTTTTCCAGAAAACTCAGAAATTGCAAAACTTTCTTCTATTTCTTCACAACAAAATTTGTTTACAATGCAACAACTTCATTTCTACGAGCCACACACTACTTTTGATGCCTTTTCCACCATTCAAGGGCAGTTGCTCGACCACTTCTCCTGATTTCAAGGGATTCTTGTCACGAGATTGCATGCAATTCCTCAAATCTTGCCATGCAGCTTTACAACAACATTTTGCAACTTCCATTATGCCATGATCCCGAATCCTTGGGCCTCTAACACCTTGATATCGAATCAAACACCTTCCTAACTGTCCATTGGCATCTTCTAACAACAAGGATATGATTAGCACACATTTACTGCCCCATATTGCAACATAGGTTGTCCAAAGCTTAAGAAAGCCAAAATTTAACAACATTAACCAACAATGATTAACTAAGATGGTTTAGTCCTAATGACTAACTCATCCACACCAACAAGACCTCTAAGATCAAAACAAACACAATGAAATCCTGATTTGGCCAATATCAGGTACAAGCCAAAAATTTTAACACACAAGGTGGAGGTCAGCCTAGGTGCTCCTGCACCATCCTCCCCAAAACAAAAAACTTCAATCCACCCTTGGATTGAGCAAGTTAGGATCAATGCCCAAATTCTTAAACTCTGCCTCCTTGATCCATACTGCATCTACATCAGGTTGTCCATGCCTCTTGATTAGGTGTTCTTTATACTCTTTGGTCCTAGTCTTCTTGTAGACCCTGGTATCCAAGATCTTATCAGCTTGTTTGACTGTGACAGGGGGCAGTTTGAGTTCTCCTACATCTTGACTGACTTCGTGGAGTGTCTGATCCAAATCTTGTGGTGGTCCTTTGTAATGTACAAGGTCTGCAACATTGAAAATAGGGGACAGTTCACTGTCATCTGGTAATTGCACTTTGACTGCATTGTTGCCATACTTCTCCAAGATAGGACAGGGGCCTATCCTCTTCATTTGCAGCTTATGAGGAACTCCCTTCTGCAATCTAGCCTTGTTCAAATGGACCATCACTAAGTCTCCAACATTAAAGTGAACATCTTTCCTATGCTCATCCACCTTAACCTTATGCTTCATAGTATTTTCTGCCAAGGTTTTTCTGACTGTCTCATGAATCTCCTGCATTGCACAAGCAAAGTCATCAGCATATCCACTTCCTTTTACTCCCTCCTTCATCTCTCTCAGCTCATAGACACCTCTAGGGTGCAGTCCATAAACAATTTCAAAGGGGCTCTTTCCTGTGGATCTATTCACTGTATCATCATAGGCATATTCAGCCTGCCCAATAATCTGATCCCATTGTTGACCATACTCCTTGGTCAAGCATCTTAGAAGGTTTCCAAGTGTCCTATTCACAACTTCGGTCTTACCATCAGTTTGGGGATGGTATGTAGATCCAAAGGACAGATTTGTGCCCATCCTTTGCCAAAGAGTCTTCCAACAATGACTCATAAACTTGGTGTCTCTGTCTGATACAATGCTGATTGGTAAGCCATGAATTCTGACTATCTCTTTGAAGAAAAGTGAGGCTATTTGACTGGCATCATTTGTTGTTTTGCAAGGTACAAAGTGAGCCATTTTGTTGAATCTGTCTACAACAACATAGACACTGTCCATACCTTGCTTTGTCTTGGGTAAACCAACTACAAAGTCCATGCTCAAGCATTCCCATGGCCTAGAAGGGATAGGCACTGGCTAGTATAGGCCTGCATTTGAAGAAGTGCCTTTTGCTTTTTGACACACTACACAACTCTCTACATACTTCCTGATATCTAAGTTCATCTTTGGCCAATAATAAAACCTTTGAACAAGCTCTTGAGTTTTGGTTATCCCAAAATGACCACTCAATGCACCATTATGCTTTTCTTGTATTAAGTTCTCCCTAATAGAGCCTCTAGGAGCACAAAGCTGATTCCCTTTAAACAATAAATCACTTTGCAAGGTATATTCAGCATATTTGCTATGGAAATGGTTCTTGTATTCAAGGCATACCTTATAGATATCTGCAAAGTCTTCATCATTTGCATATAGATCTTTGAAGTGATCTATTCCCATGCTCTTCAAATGGATTTCTTGAATGGTGAGAATTCTCCTCCTCAATGCATCAGCCACTTTGTTGAGAGCTCCTTTCTTGTGCTTGATATTGAAGGTGTAAGCTTGCAAATACTCCACCCATTTCATGTGCCTGTGACTCAACTTCTCTTTTGAATTCAGAAAACTGAGTGCTTGATTGTCTGAGTACACAATGAATTCTTTGCGAAGCAAGTAGTGCCTCCACTTCCTTAGTGCTTGGACCAATGCATACATCTCAAGGTCATAAGAAGAGTACTTCTTCTTGGCTTCACTTAGCTTCTCTGAATGAAAAGCCACCGGTCTTCCCTCTTGGCTGAAAACAGCTCCAATAGCTACATTACTTGCATCACATTCAATGGTGAATATCTTCTCAAAGCTTGGCAACACCAAAACAGGTTGGGTAGCTATCTTTTCCTTCAGCAACTCAAAACTCTTGTTAGCTTGCTCATTCCACACAAATTTGGTTTTTATTCCTCCTTTAATGGTATCCAACATGGGAGCACAAATAGCACTAAACTGCCTTATGAATTTCCTATAATACTGAGCAAGACCATGGAAGCTTCTTACCTCTGTTGCTATCCTTGGAGTAGGCCAATTGAGAATGGCTTCTACCTTGCTGTTGTCCATCTTCAAGTTGCCATGTGATAGCATAAATCCAAGGTACACCAGCTCTGTTTTGATGAACTCACACTTTTCCAGATTGATCTTCAGCTTCTCCTCTTGCAGCTTCTTAAAAATCAACTCAATATGTTTGAGGTGCTCTTCTCTTGTTCTGCGATAGATTAGTATATCATCAAGATACACTACTACAAACTTGCCAATGTAGTCTTTGAGGATTTCATTCATGAGTCTCATGAATGTGGAGGGGGCATTAGATAATCCAAATGGCATTACTAGCCACTCATAAAGACCCTCATTGGTTTTGAAGGCTGTTTTCCACTCATCACCCTTATGTATCCTAATTTGATGATAGCCACTCTTTAAATCTATCTTGGTATAGTACCTAGCTTCACCTAGACAATCCATGAGATCTTCAATCCTAGGGATGGGAAACCTATACTTGATGGTTATCTTGTTTATTGCCCTGGAATCAGTACAGAGCCTCCATTCTCCTCCTTTATTAGGTGCTAAGACGGTGGGTACTGCACAAGGGCTAATGCTTTTCCTAATGAGACCTTGGTCAAGTAGTTCTTGAATCTGCCTAGTTATTTCCTCATTTTGCTGAGGTGTCATCTTGTAGGCTGCTTTGTTTGGAAGGGTGGCTCCTTGTATCAAGTCTATCCTATGACTTATGGCTCTTTTAGGAGGTAGGTTGCTGGTTGACCACTACTTACAATACCTTCATAGGTCTGCAACAAGTCTTGTATCTCCTTGGGTAATTATTGCTTTTCAGCTACTTTCTCTTTACTCACCTCTCTTGGCTTTATCATCACTGTGTAGCCAACTCCTTCTCCTTCTTCCAAAGCTTTTAAGAACTCTTTTTCACTCACCATCAACAGCTTAGAACCTGCTGTCTGCACCTCTGTATCTTCTAGCAAAGACTAAATTTTGTAGGTCACCTTATCTTTCTTAAAGGTATATGAATTCTTAGCTCCATCATGCACAGCTTGACGGTCAAATTTCCAAGGCCTACCTAGGAGCAAGTGGCATGCATCCATAGGTAATACATCACACAAAACTCTGTCCTTGTACTTGCCAATTGAAAACTCCACCCATGCTTGTTCATTCACCAAGACATGCTGACCCTTATTGAGCCATGTGACCTTGTAAGGGTTGTTGTGAGGTATTCTTATCAATTTTAGCTTGCTAATTGCCTCCTCTGACACAATATTGTCAGTTGAACCTGAGTCTATAATGACCTTGCACACTTTCCCCATCATCTTGCACTTTATCCTAAACAAGGATCTTCTTTGGCTTGGCTCTTCTTTAACTGGTTCTTTGATCAAAGTCCTCCTCATCATGAGGTTCTCACCTTCCTCTGAGTTCAATGGTACTTCAAGTTGTTTATTTGCTGCAGCTGTCCCATCTTGAATCAGATTGGTTCTCTTATCTCCTCCATGAGAAGTGTTACCTTTCTCTGGACATCTATAGGCTGGGTGTCCAAATTGGTTGCAATGATAACATTTCATGTAGGTGAAGTAACTGCCTCTTCCTTGTCCACCACTTCTTCCTCTGGAGCTGAAACCTCTTCCTCTACCACCTCTACTAGAGCTTCCTTCTTGTTGTTAAGAAAATCTAACTTCTCCTTGGGCTCTTGGTTCTGAACTTCTTCCACTGTAACTTCCTCTTTGTCCTCTGCTGTCTTTTCCTTTACCTCTGCTTTTGGGATTTTGCTCTTGTTTCTTTTTACCTTTCTCTTCTATTTTCAAAGCCATTTGATAACATTGGCGGACTGATTTGAAGTTTACCAAACTCATATCTTCTTGAATAGACCATTTGAGTCCATTTAGATACCTTGCTAACTTTATGCTTTCATCTTCAACCACCTTTGATCTAAGGCACAACTTTTGAAACTCCTCTGTATATGTTTGAACATCCATGTCTTTTTGCCTCAGATTGTGTCTTCTCCTGTGCAACTGGACTTCATAATCATCAGGGAGATAAGTCTGCCTTATCTTAGTCACCATTCCTCTCCATGAAACTATGGGACCTTTGCCTTCTTTCTCTCTTTCAGATTGCACAAACTTCCACCATGTGAGAGCTGCTCCTCTCAACCTTGACTTGGCCACCTTAACCTTTTGGGCCTCTGTTATGCCATCACACTCAAAGTGATTCTCAATGCTCTCAATCCAGTCTACAACTAAATCAGGGTCCATTTGTCCACTAAAAAGTCCCACACCATCCAATGATTTACCACTCAAGGCATGCAATGCCTTCAAGAATGGTTCCTCTGCAAGAACAGGATCAGGCTTTGGAGCTTCCTCCTCCAAATCCTCTTCTTTTTCCTTGGCTTCCTATTCCTCTTTCTTCTTAATCTTGTCCTTCACATTATCTGCTATTTCTTGGACTTCATCTAGGAGTTTCTCCATCTGAGATATCCTGTCTCTGAGCAATCGGTTATCTTCCTCTTGCTCTTCTACCTTCTTTGCTAGCTCTGCATTTGTCACCATGGCTTCTTCCTCTGGTGTATTCTCTCCTACTGACTCAGTGGATTGGCTCATTAATCACAAGCCTTGAATCCAACTCAAAGCTCTGATACCAATATGGTGTATGATACCTCCTGGGTTTGCTTGCACCTGACCAACAAGAAGACTTCAAACCGCCTTCCACCAAGAACCTGACAATCTTCTAGGCTCTGTCCTGCCTTAGTTCACCAATTGAACCTTGCTACAACTCTGCTCCAAGAGTTTCAACCTTGTGCTCTAACCCTAGAGGATTCAACACCTTCTTTGAAATTGTTGTCTCCTTTCCACCTAGAAGGATCTAGATGCTAACACTACCCAATTTGTTTGAACTGCTGGCAGGGGCATTTTATACACTGATTTTATGGATTTCATATCCATTTGAAGCCAACTTGGGGGTTCTGCAATCTTCACTCCTACCGCTTTTGTGAGTTTTCCTTTTGAAGGGGCTAATCCTTGTAGCCCTTACCAGTCCCTTTTCTTCCCTTTTCTCTCAAACTTGTCACACAACCTACCCAACAAAAGACACTTTCAGACACCCTTTTCAGTGTTTTAAATCTTGCACTTGGTTTCAGGCTACTCTCTATTCCGTACAGGTGTTTCCCATACTTTTGGAGAGGAGGGCTAATTATCCTAATATCTAGGGTTTTACTGGTTCTTGAGTCTCAATTACCTCCAAAGTATTATGGGAAGTCTCAAACCTTTTGGAGTGTGAAGACCTCACCTCACCCCACCTGGTACTGTACGGATTCCGTACAGTTATCTATTCCCCTGCCTATTCTCTTATCTTTTCTCTACAAAACTCCTAGCCGGGTAACCAGAGCTCGCCTAGGGTTTGGATTTCACAATGCTAGCTTCACTCCACATAATTCCTAAAGCTAAGTATTCACAAATTACTGGATCCCACTCCATATTCCACCAACCTCAGGAGATTCTCGTGATCAGGGTTTATGAGGGAGCCGTGGAAAGATTTGCTGCTCAAAACAACTGTTATAACCCCTAAACTCTAATCTATAGACCCAAAACAATAAAACTACACTAAGTAACTTATATAAAAAATGAAAATGACTCAAAACTATTCTATAAACACCGGGGCAATACAAAAACAGTGGTTATTGTGTCTCTGATATCACTGTCTCTCAAAAACACATGGGGTTTTCCAGAAAACTCAGAAATTGCAAAACTGTCTTCTATTTCTTCACAACAAAATTTGTTTACAATGAAACAACTTCATTTCTACGAGCCACACACTACTTTTGATGCCTTTTCCACCATTCAAGGGCAGTTGCTCGACCACTTCTCCTGATTTCAAGGGATTCTTGTCACGCGATTGCATGCAATTCCTCAAATCTTGCCATGCAGCTTTACAACAACATTTTGCAACTTCCATTATGAAATGATCCCGAATCCTTGGACCTCTAAAACATTTATATCGAATCAAACACCTTCCTAACTGTCCATTGGCATCTTCTAACAACAAGGATATGATTAGCACACATTTACTGCCCCATATTGCAACATAGGTTGTCCAAAGCTTAAGAAAGCCAAAATTTAACAACATTAACCAACAATGATTAACTAAGATGGTTTAGTCCTAATGACTAACTCATCCACACCAACAAGACCTCTAAGATCAAAACAAACACAATGAAATCCTGATTTGGCCAATATCAGGTACAAGCCAAAAAATTTAACACACAAGGTGGAGGTCAGCCTAGGTGCTCCTGCACCATCCTCCCCAAAACAAAAAACTTCAATCCACCCTTGGATTGAGCAAGTTAGGATCAATGCCCAAATTCTTAAACTCTGCCTCCTTGATCCATACTGCATCTACATCAGGTTGTCCATGCCTCTTGATCAGGTGTTCTTTATACTCTTTGGTCCTAGTCTTCTTGTAGACCCTGGTATCCAAGATCTTATCAGCTTGTTTGACTGTGACAGGGGGCAGTTTGAGTTCTCCTACATCTTGACTGACTTCGTGGAGTGTCTAATCCAAATCTTGTGGTGGTCCATTGTAATGTACAAGGTCTGCAACATTGAAAATAGGGGACAGTTCACTGTCATCTGGTAATTGCACTTTGACTGCATTGTTGCCATACTTCTCCAAGATAGGACAGGGGCCTATCTTCTTCATTTGCAGCTTATGAGGAACTCCCTTCTGCAATCTAGCCTTGTTCAAATGGACCATCACTAATTCTCCAACATTAAAGTGAACATCTTTCCTATGCTCATCCACCTTAACCTTATGCTTCATAGTATTTCATGCCAAGGTTTTTCTGACTATCTCATGAATCTCATGCATTACACAAGCAAATTCATCAGCATATCCACTTCCTTTTACTCCCTCCTTCATCTCTCTCAGCTCATAGACACCTCTAGGGTGTAGTCCATAAACAATTTCAAAGGGGCTCTTCCCTGTGGATCTATTCACTGTATCATCATAGGCATATTCAGCCTGCCCAATAATCTGATCCCATTGTTGACCATACTCCTTGGTCAAGCATCTTAGAAGGTTTCCAAGTGTCCTATTCACAACTTCGGTCTTACCATCAATTTGGGGATGGTATGCAGATCCAAAGGACAGATTTGTGCCCATGCTTTGCCAAAGAGTCTTCCAACAATGACTCATAAACTTGGTGTCTCTGTCTGATACAATGCTGATTGGTAAGCCATGAATTCTAACTATCTCTTTGAAGAAAAGTGAGGCTATTTGACTGGCATCATTTGTTTTTTTGCAAGGTACAAAGTGAGCCATTTTGCTGAATCTGTCTACAACAACATAGACACTGTCCATACCTTGCTTTGTCTTGGGTTAACCAACTACAAAGTCCATGCTCAAGCATTCCCATGGCCTAGAAGGGATAGGCAGTGGCTGGTATAGGCCTGCATTTGAAGAAGTGCCTTTTGCTTTTTGACACACTACACAACTCTCTACATACTTCCTGATATCTAAGTTCATCTTTGGCCAATAATAAAACCTTTGAACAAGCTCTTGAGTTTTGGTTATCCCAAAATGACCACTCAATGCACCATTATGCTTTTCTTGTATTAAGTTCTCACTAATAGAGCCTCTAGGAACACAAAGTTGATTCCCTTTAAACAATAAATCACTTTGCAAGGTATATTCAGCATATTTGCTATGGAAATGGTTCTTGTATTCAAGGCATACCTTATAGATATCTGCAAAGTCTTCATCATTTGCATATAGATCTTTGAAGTGATCTATTCCCATGCTCTTCAACTGGATTTCTTGAATGGTGAGAATTCTCCTCCTCAATGCATCAGCCACTTTGTTGAGAGCTCCTTTCTTGTGCTTGATATTGAAGGTGTAAGCTTGCAAATACTCCACCCATTTCATGTGCCTGTGACTCAACTTCTCTTGTGAATTCAGAAAACTGAGTGCTTGATTGTCTGAGTACACAATGAATTCTTTGGGAAGCAAGTAGTGCCTCCACTTCCTTAGTGCTTGGACCAATGCATACATCTCAAGGTCATAAGAAGAGTACTTCTTCTTGGCTTCACTTAGCTTCTCTGAATGAAAAGCCACCGTCTGCCCTCTTGGCTGAGAACAGCTCCAATTGCTACATTACTTGCATCACATTCAATGGTGAATAGCTTCTCAAAGCTTGGCAACACCAAAACAGGTTGGGTAGCTATCTTTTCCTTCAGCAACTCAAAACTCTTGTTAGCTTGCTCATTCCACACAAATTTGGTTTTCATTCCTCCTTTAATGGTATCCAACATGGGAGCACAAATAGCACTAAACTGCCTTATGAATTTCCTATAATACTGAGCAAGACCATGGAAGCTTCTTACCTCTGTTGCTGTCCTTGGAGTAGGCCAATTGAGAATGGCTTCTACCTTGTTTTTGTCCATCTTCAAGTTGCCATGTGATAGCATAAATCCAAGGTACACCAGCTTTGTTTTGATGAACTCACACTTTTCCAGATTGATCTTCAGCTTCTCCTCTTGCAGCTTCTTAAAAATCAACTCAATATGTTTGAGGTGCTCTTCTCTTTTTCTGCTATAGATTAGTATATCATCAAGATACACTACTACAAACTTGCCAATGTAGTCTTTGAGGATTTCATGCATGAGTGTCATGAATGTGGAGGGGGCATTAGATAATCCAAATGGAATTACTAGCCACTCATAAAGACCCTCATTGGTTTTGAAGGTTGTTTTCCACTCATCACCCTCATGTATCCTAATTTGATGATAGCCACTCTTTAAATCTATCTTGGTATAGTACCTAGCTTCACCTAGACAATCCATGAGATCTTCAATCCTAGGGATGGGAAACCTATACCTTATGGTTATCTTGTTTATTGCCCTGGAATCAGTACAGAGCCTCCATTCTCCTCCTTTCTTAGGTGCTAAGACAATGGGTACTGCACAAGGGCTAATCCTTTTCCTAATGAGACCTTGGTCAAGTAGTTCTTGAATCTGCCTATCTATTTCCTCATTTTGCTCAAGTGTCATCTTGTAGGCTGCTTTGTTTGGAAGGGTGGCTCCTGGTATCAAGTCTATCCTATGACTTATGGATCTTTTAGGAGGTAAGGTTGTTGGTTGACCACTACTTACAATACCTTCATAGGTCTACAACAATTCTTGTATCTCCTTGGGTAATTCTTGCTTTTCAGCTGCTTTCTCTTTGCTCACCTCTCTTGGCTTTATCATCACTGCGTAGCCAACTCCTTCTCCTTCTTCCAAAGCTTTTAAGAACTCTTTTTCACTCACCATCAACAGCTTAGAACCTGCTGTCTGCACCTCTGTATCTTCTAGCAAAGACTGAATTTTGTAGGTCACGTTATCTTTCTTAAAGGTATATGAATTCTTAGCTCCATCATGCACAGCTTGACAGTCAAATTTCCAAGGCCTACCTAGGAGCAAGTGGCATGCATCCATAGGTAATACATCACACAAAACTTTGTCCTTGTACTTTCCAATTGAAAACTCCACCCATGCTTGTTCATTCACCAAGACATGCTGACCCTTATTGAGCCATGTGACCTTTTAAGGGTTGTTGTGAGGTATTCTTATCAATTTCAGCTTGCTGACTGCCTCCTCTGACACAATATTGTTAGTAGAACCTGAGTCTATAATGACCTTGCACACTTTCCCCATCATCTTACATTTTATCCTGAACAAGGACCTTCTTTGGCTTGGCTCTTCTTTCACCAGTTCTTTGATTAAAGTCCTTCTCATCATGAGGTTCTCACCTTCCTCTAAGTTCAATGGCACTTTAGGTTGTTTATTTTCTGCAGTAGTCTCATCTTGAATCAGATTGGTTCTCCTATCTCCTCCATGAGAAGTGTTACCTTTCTCAGGACATCTATAGGCCGGGTGTCCCAATTAGTTGCAATGATAACATTTCATGTTGGTGAAGTAGCTGCCTCTTCCTTTTCCACCACTTCTTCCATTGGAGCTGAAACCTCTTCCTCTACCACCTCTACTAGAACTTCCTTCTTGTTGTTCATAAAATTTGACTTCTCCTTGGGCTCTTGGTTCTGAGCTTCTTCCACTATAACTTCCTCTTTGTCCTCTGTTGTCTTTCCCTTTTCCTCTACCTTTGGGGTTTTGTTCCTGCTTCTTTTTGCCTTTCTCCTCTATTTTCAAAGCCATTTGATAACATTGGCGGACTGATTTGAAGGTTACCAAACTCATGTCTTCTTGAATAGACCACTTGAGTCCATTTAGGTACCTTGCTAAGTTGATACTCTCATCTTCAACCACTTTTGATCTAAGGCACAATTTTTGAAACTCCTCTATATATGTTTGAACATCCATATCTTTTTGCCTCAGATTGTGTCTTCTCCTGTGCAACTGAACTTCATAATCATCAGGGAGATAAGTCTGCCTTATCTTAGTCACCATTCCTCTCCATGAAACTATGGGACCTTTACCTTCTTTCTACCTCTCAGATTGTACAAACTTCCACCATGTGAGAGCTGCTCCTCTCAACCTTGACTTGGCCACCTTTACCTTTTGGGCCTCTGTTATCCCATCACATTCAAAGTGATTTTCAATGCTCTCAATCCAGTCTACAACTGAATTAGGGTCCATTTGTCCACTGAAAAGTGGCACACCTTCCAATGATTTACCACTCAAGGCCTACAATGCCTTCAAGAATGGTTCCTCTGCAAGAACAGGATCAGGCTTTGGAGCTTCCTCCTCCAAATCCTCTTCTTTTTCCTTGGCTTCCTACTCTTCCTTCTGCTTTATCTTGTCTTTCACAGTATCTGTTGTCTCATGGACTTCATCCAAGAGTTTCTCCATTTGAGATACCCTTTCTCTGAGCAATCGGTTGTCTTCCTCTTGCTTTTCCACCTTTTTAGCTAGCTCTGCATTTGTCACCATGGTTTCTTCCTCTGGTGTGTTCTCTCCAACTGACTTAGTGGCTTGGCTCATTAATCACAAGCCTTGAATCAACTCTAAGCTCTCATACCAATATGGTGTATTCTAACTCCAAAGGTTGCTTGCACTATCTTGTAGAAGAATTTCCACTGTCTCCTGCCTGGAACCTACTACCAAAGGTTCTTGTTGAGCATAGAAGACTATCCTAGTCCTACTCCAACTCTTCTCAAAGAGTTCTCCACTAGTACTTTACCTCTGGAAGATCCACACCTTCTTGTAACTGACTATTCTTCCTTGGACTTAGAAGGGTCTAAGTGCCAATTCCTTCAACTTTCTAGAACTACTTGCAGGGGAGTTGGGGATATTGTCTCCATGCTTTTTGCATCCAAATTGAACCATTTTAGAGGTCCTTTGGTCTTTACTTTACCCGATCTCAAGACCTTGCCTAGATGAGGCCTAAACTCTACTAGCCCTTACCAGTCATTCATTGGCTTTTTCTGCTAATATTCTCCACACAACCTAGCAAACAAACTAATCATTCCACGGCAGCCATTACATCCATTTAGATGCCATTTCCATAGTTCAAGGGGAGTTGGTCGAGCACTTACCCCTATTTTCTAGGGATTCCCATCACTAAATTGCATGCAATTTACACAAATTTTGCCATGCAACTTTACATCCGCATTTTGCAACTTCCATTATGCCATGATTGTGTCATGATCCACAAACATAGGACCTCCAACACCTTGATCTCGAGCAACTAACATCTCCCTTAACCGTTCCTTGGCATCTTCCAACAAATTAGATGTGGTTATGACCCACTTAATGCATTGTATTCCAACCTAGACTGTCCAAAGCTTAATAAAGCAAAATTTAACAACATTCCAACAATGATTAACTAGGATGACACTATGCTAATGATTAATTCAACACAACACACAAGACCTTCTAAGGTCCAACCTAAACACACAAAACCTGACTTGGCTAAGGTCAGTACAAGCCAAAAATTGTTCACAACAAATTTGGGAGTTAATAGTGCCTCCTACACCAGATTTGAACTAGGAAGATATCAATGAAGAAGATATCTCTAAACTCCTCTACCAGGGTGAATGACCTATCCTTGTTCTTGCCATGGAAGATGACAACAAAGGCTTGTAGCTAATGCAGAATTGGGGATATAAAAAGAATGAGAAGCTAGGACAGAATGATAATGGTTTGTTAGAACCCATCGTTCCTGAGAAACAACTAAAGAATCTTGGTCTAGGTTGTACTACTAGAGCAAGGTTACTCTTATTGGAAAAGGTACTTTTGCTAAACAAGCTATGGCTTCCTCTTGGTTACCTACATCATGCGATATGAACTTAGATGAATTCCTCCTGGATGTTGCAGAACTATTTGAGATCAACACCTTCTTCATGATATTCGTTACATCCTTTGCTCTAAGCAATCAACCAACTGAAATACACCTAGTCTACCCACAACTCATTGACATGGACCAAAAAGGACCACAAATTCTTGATTTATTTGAAAATGATGAAGTGGTCTCATAATTCATGGGACTCCATGATAACTTACCATGGGTAGATCAAAAAGTTGGTTTTGACATATATCTAGATACAAGGGTATAATATGGGGAGATTATTGAATCCTTCAGTCACAAAATAAACGAAATGCAACTAACATGCAGATCTTTAAGTGAAAACCACATTGTGGCACTTTTTGATCCTAAAAAGAAAAAGGATGCATCCGGGAGAGTGAAAACCTCTTAGAGGCAATCCCAAGGTTGAGGGATTCAATTCCCCTTAGTGCAATGCATCCAGATAGTCAACAAATTTAGCAGAAAAGGCCACTCCAGTCAATGTAGGAACAGAAGAAGCACCCAAGATCAATTTCTATGTTGAATCCTTGTTGGATGAAGAACAAAAGAGCCTAGTAGCATTCCTAAAAGAGTAAAGAGCTAACTTTGCATGGTCATACATAGATATGATAAGCCTTGATCCAGAAGTAGTTATGCATCACTTAGCAATTTATCCTGAATCCAAACCAGTCAAGTAGAAATTAAGGAAGATGCACCCTCAGATAGCACTCTTGGTAAAACTAGAGTTACAAAAGCTTCTTGACCTTGGATTCATTTGACCGATAGATTATCCTAAGTGGGTTTCAAAACCTGGTACCACTTCAAACCCACTAGGCATCAAAATATGCACCGATTTTAGAGACTTAAACAAGGCATGCCCAAAGGAAGATTTACCTTTTCCTAATATCAATGTCATTGTGAACTTAATATCTGGGCATGAAATGCTATCCCTCATGGATGGTTTTTCAGGCTACAATCAAATCATAATTTCCAGGGAGGATCAACACAAAATAATGTTCACTTGTTTGTGGGGAACCTATTGCTGTAATGTGATGCCATTCGAGTTAAAGAATCAAAGAGAAATGGCCCTCATCTTCCACAACATGATCCACAAAATAGTCAAAGATAATGTGGACGATATTTTAGAAAAATCAAAGAAAAGAAGTGAGCACATACAAGTCTTAGGACCCATCTTTGATAGGCTAGGAGAATACAAAGTAAGGCTAAATCCAAAAAAGTGTGTCTTTGGGGTCACATCAGGGAAACTTCTAAGCTTCATCCTCTCAAAAAGAGGGATAGAAATTGATCTAGCAAAGGTAAAATCCATCCTAGACATAGAACCATTGTGGACACTAAAGAAAATGAGAGGGTTACAAGGAGGATTGAGTCCATCAGGAGGTTTATAGTGCAACTATCAAATAAAATCCACCCCTTCACATCTTCTCCATAAAAAGAATAACTTACAAATGGGATGAGAAGTGTGGTAAAGCTTTCCAACAGATCAAAGACTATCTACTAACACCTCCAAGGCTTATGCAACCAATACCAAACAAACCATTGATCCTGTATATCTCAAAGAACAATTCAACAACACTAGGAGCTCTTTTGGCACAAATCATGATGAAAATGGAAAGGAAAGAGCTATTTACTACATCAACAGAACTTTGGTGGGCTATGAAATGAACTATTCACCTATTGAGAAAGCATGCCTAGCAGTAGTTTTTGCTTCACAAAATTTTAGACACTACATGCTATCACATCAAATCAAGCTCATTGCAAAGATTGACCCACTCAAATACCTATTATCCAAAGCAACTCTCATAGGAAAATGGCCAAATGGGTAATGATCTTAATGGATTTTGACATAGAGTATGTAGAGTGCAAGGTAATCAAAGGACAAGTGATCACAAATCAAGTGGCAGATGAACCCATCTATGTAGAGAACCCTTTGGTATCTGATTCTCGATGAATCAGTGTTCCTTATCAACCTCACAGCTCAATGGAAGATGTACTTTGATGGATCGTTCACCCAACATGGATATGGAGTAGGCACTATTTTTATCACCCCTCAAGGTGATTGTATTCTAAAGTCATACCGATTGTCATTCCCATGTACTAATAACATTGTTGAGTATGAAGCCCTAATCATAGGTCTAAGGATAGCAGTTCAGTGGTAGATACAAGAAATGAAAGTCTATGGAGATTCATAGCTGGTTATCAACCAAGTCAATGAAAACTATAAAACTAAGGATGATAAGATCACTCCTTACAAAAAAATGGTAGACCGTCTCAAGGACCTTTTTATAGACATAACTTTTGAGTAGATTCCTCGCATGAATAATAGAGCAACAAATGCCATGGAAACGATCATATCACTACTAGACATGCCGAACAACATCCTCCAATGTGAATTCTTGGTAGAAAAACTTCCCATACCAAAATTTGAAATCCCTGAATTATAATTCACATGTGTCATTGTTGGTCATGGATCCCCATGGTACCATGACATCTTTACCTACCTAAGCAGAGGAACTCTCCCATCCGATATCATCTTGAACCTTAAAAGGGCCTTTGTTAAAAGGGCATCCTAATTTATGATCTAAGGTGATACCATTTACTGCTAAAGCATCAAAGGGGCATTGCTATGATGTCTTAACCAAGAGGAAGCCTTGACTGCTTTAAAAAAGGTGCACAACGACATATGTGGGTCCCATTCGAGTGGTACACGACATTAGCTAAGAAACTGTTGAGGATGAGGTACTATTGGCCATCCATGGAAAAGGAAGCTCATCAGTACGTGCAGAAGTGTGTCCAATGTCAACAACATGGAGATTTGATTCATGCTCCAGCTCAAGAATTGAAACCCATGATCACACCCTAGCCTTTCTCATAGTAGGGACTTGACCTCATAGGAAAAATCACTCCCATCTCATCCAATGGCCACAAGTTTATCATAACAACCACTGAGTATTTTACCAAGTGGGTTGAAGCCATTCCCATGACCTACATAATGGGGAAGCAGATTGCTAAATTTATATTGAACTATCTAATCTTCTGTTATGGTGTTCCACAAACCCTCATCTCAAACAACAAAACACCCTTTAAGAATCAAGATGTGAAAGAGCTATGTCAAAGATTCAACATCTAACACCGATTCTCTACCCCGTATTATTCCCAAGGAAATGGGAAAGTTGAGGCTATGAACAAAACTATCTTGAAAATCCTTAAGAGAAAAGTCATTGAAGTTGGTCATGATTGGCATATTCAGTTGAATCCTGCTCTTTGGGCCTATCAAACCAGTATCTGCACGCCTACAAGTGCAACCCCATTCTCCTTGGTCTACGGATCAAAATCCATCTTGCATATTGAGATTGAGCTCCCATAATTGTGAGTGTCATTATAGAACCTGATCACCAATGAAGAATACAAAATATCTCTACTAAATGAGCTAGAATTCCTAAATGAGCATCGTCTTGATGCCTTAAATCACTTGCAAGTCTATCAAAACTGACTAAAATGGAGCTATAAAAAGAGGATCAAATGCCGGTCTTTCCCGGTAGAGGATCTTGTCTTAAAGCTGGATCAAGAGAACCTTCTAGATCAAGACAACAAAGGGAAGTTTGAGCCTAACTGGTTAGGTCTTTTTGTCATCACAATAAGCTATGGATCAGGAGCATACCAATTGTCAACACTTAAAGGAGACCCCTTGTAGGAACCCACCAATAACTTGCATCTCAAAATTTTTTATGCGTAGTCTTGAAGGGTGTAAATATGAAAATACAAAAAAATTAAAAAAATGATCAAAATCCAAAAAAATGAGAAAAAGGATTAAAAAAGTATTGAGAAAAAAAATCATCCTCTAGTGAAAACCACTTTGGTGGCACTTTGGGCAAGTAACTTGGTCAAAACCTGGCAAACAAGCGCCTTGCGTAAATAAAACACTTCCATCTATTCTTTGGATTTTTTGTCCTATCATTCTTTGCACCACCATTTATCCATCGCCTATCTGTGTCCTTATCATAGCTTGATGGTGTGAAGTATCGCAATCCCTTTTAGTACTACTTAGCATATTCCAAAGGTCAGTTTGTCCTACCTTTATCGAAGTAGTCTAACATGTCACGTTGGGGAACTTTGTTATGGATCATATTAGGCTCTTGTATATCTTAAGGTCATAAGAAAATACAAAAAGCATTCATAAAATATCATCAAAAATCCCAAAATATTTGTAAAACATTCATCAGAAAATACAAAAACATTTGTAAAATCCTATACAACTAAAATCCAAAAACATTCAAGAAATTATAAAGGAAAAATCCAAAACATCCAAAACACATCAAAATCCCTACAAAGGTCGAACATCAAAAATCCAAAAAATTAGTACCCTTGTCGAACTACATCGTCTCTGAGCTTGAACGTAGACAAGGCCGTCATTTATGTGCCCTTGAGACACCCTAGGTTAGTCTTTTAGGAGTCCACCATAATAAACTAGCATTCTCTCACTTATGCATTTCTCATCTTGTCAAGTCGGTCAAACTACATGGTCTCTGCGTGTATAACATAGGCAAGGCTTATCTTTGATTAACCCCCAAGACCCCTATGATGGGTCTTTAGGTTAGGTTCTTGGTTGGAAAACTCTTGAAAACAAAAAAATTCCAAATATTCAAAAAACCCCAAAAACATCCAAATATTCAGAAAATGCAAAAACATTCGAAAATTGAAAATCCAAAAACATTACAAAACATTCAAAAGCCCTAAATAGTCTCAAATAATTAGAAACTCAAAAAATTCGCATAAAATTTCAAAAATACCAAAAAAAACCTCAAAATATTTTCAAAAATACCAAAAACATTGAAATATTCCAAAAAAGTTCAAAACCATCCATCCCATCTCACTTTCACCTGCAATAAACCTTCACTCTTAATAAATCGATCATCACCTTCAACCTTTGGCAAAACAAATAGAAAACAAGTGTCACAAGTCGTGAAGTGAGAACCTAAGTGTCAAAATCTAAAGTCTAGATCATAGGTAAACAAGTCATTGAAGTTTATTTCAACAACTTACATTAGCATCATTGTCCTAACATAAAATAACCATTTGATCAACATGTCCTAGGATGTATCCTTCTTGCGATGGACATCAATATCATAAATCACCTTAGCTAAAATAAATGGGTAAGAGATATAGATAACACTAACTGTTTGTCTTTGATCTTTTCTTATGATTTATCTTAATGACCCATTCCAAGGACCTCTCGATGATGTCTATCAAAATAATTTAGAGAGAAAGGAATGGGGCATCAATCATGATCTTTCATTTACTGTGCTTGTGGATGTTCTTGTAAAATAATCTTGGCACATACTTGCTTAGTTGTGTGTAGGAAGGTTGGTTGGAGTATGTTGTTGCCTATTGCATATGCTTTGGTCTAATATATTCGAAGTTTCTAACTTACATTCCAATGAGGTTTTCATATGTTAAGGTGTGAACAAGAACTATCCTATATGTTTGCAAATTCAAAGTCCATTACACTAGATACAACACTGTCTTGGTTATTAATACCTTGATGCATTGTGTCTATGTGATATATCAAACAATAAGGAACAAGAGAAAATACCAATCCCAAAATGTGAGCAACTCCTCATCCTACATTCATCCTCATCATGCATGTATCATCACCCTCTCTAATAAAGTCTTGGTGGATCATAGACTTGTTGGATCTTTTGAAGCAATCATCAAAATCAAATGGTCATTCATTCTTGTTTCTTCTATCTTCTCTTTGTGCTAACCTATTATCATGACAATAAAAAAAACATCATCGATGCATCCATTTTGCATCCAAAAATCATCAACATACATGCATTTCATAATCATAGCATAATCATCAAACATCCATCTTGCATCATCATAGCATATCACATCATACATTTTGCATCATCATTTAAGTTGTGAAAAATAATATAGATTTGTTATTCTAAGCATTTTAAATCATTGCATACATCACATAACATATCATAAGAATAAACATTTGAATTATCCATCCATACATCCATATGCATACATGATCATCTCATAAAACTACATATAAAATACATAAAAAGACATGCATCCATAACATTTGCATATCATATCCCATAGCATATCATGAAAAGATAATGAAAAAGAATATAACATTGCATCTATCATCACATATCACATAGGCATCAAAAGAAAAAGTGCATCCATACATAATAAAATATAAGCATCTCATATCATACAATCATAAGCATATAAAAAAGATGAACACATCATATAGAATCTGTATCTGTATCATATATATATCAAAAAATGAATGTCATGGTACAAAATATGGACCAATGTATGTATATCAATGATAAATACAATATCCATGAGGCTATCAAAAAGGATCCCATGAATGTATATCTATATTAGAGAATGGGGCAACAAAATAAAAAAGTGTCTATACACTCAAGGCTATCCTTGATGGCTACTACCCTCTCCGACCTACCTCTTTGGAAGCTCCTCAGATCTGTGTTGTGCATCACTCCTCTATGAAAAGTCGAGTTGTCTCAGTGGCACTAGCACATCACAATGGTAATGCATCCTATAATATGCCACCTCGGTCACAACCTTGGTGGATATAGTCCTACCCTGGGTAGCTAATGTAAGGGCCTCTAACTACTACCACTGACCAATCTCCTAGTCCCTCTCAACAGTCATATCCTATACTTGAACCAACAATTTTGTTGTGTTCTATGTGCTTCTCTTACACTCTTAGAATCTTTCACCTAAAAGGAGAGAGATAGAACACTAAAATTGTGGTGGTTCACTCAATTAAAGGATTGTGTGATGTGATTAAGACAATGCAATTCTATAAATGTAACTAAATGATGTAATTGATTTGATTATTGATGTAAAACTAATGAGATATGTAATGTTTGAAAACACAGTGACATTTGTGAAAGACTTAAAGGAATGAACAAAAATGCAAATGAAACTAAACATAAAGCTGTATTTCAGAATGTGTGCACCTGTAAAGCTAAAGATGACTGGAAAGAACTCTGGAAATCTGGTAAATTTGACTTTTGTATTGACTAGGACTCATTCGCCACCCTGGGTGAATCAATCACAGGATAGGGTTTTCTGCCCAGAAATTGGTTTCTGCTCACTAGGTATTAGGATATGCATCTAACTCTAAAAGTCACCTCATGAGGGACTCATTCACCATCCATGGTGAACAAGTCCACTTTCAATTTTCTACAAGTTTAGATCTCTATTCTGCACCTTGACACCTGTTCAACACTTTTTGATGGAAACCCGAATCAGGATCTTGGGAAATTCTTGCAAAACAACTTAAAATTGATTTTCTAATGGGGGGTTTTCCTTGGTCAAACCCATAGTTGGGTAATTAAATCTCAAATGGACAAAAAACTGCATAAAACCCTAGCCTTAAGTGTTTTAAAGACTAGGAAAGTCTGAAGTATGATAAAACCCTATTCTATTGTGATAGAACAAGATGTGCAAATGTGATTTGAATGATGCAAGACTTCAACCCTAGAAATCCTACAACACATCAAAAATGGAGATAAAAGACATGTGAATAGAATGTAAATGGAATGCAAACCTTA
>VDFB02333796.1:0-23411 GCA_007258455.2 Sequoia sempervirens | reverse complement strand
ATTCCCTCACAGAGGGGTGAATTTTCCCTTTTTCAAGGTAGATTCACCCTTTTTCAAGGCAGATTCATCCTCTTTCAGGGCAGATTCACCCCACTATGGGGAAAATTCACCCCATTATGGGGAAAATTCACCCCACTGTGGGGCAAATTCACCCCACTGCTTTGTGGACTCTTTGAGTGGGTAAATGGGCTATAAGAGACGGGTGATTGGAATGGGGTGTTAGATAATCAGATTGAGAAAGTAGATGATTGGATTTGGAAAATGAATGATAGGAGTGGATGAACAAGCACTCAGAACTAGTAAATGATTGCTTACAATGGACGAAGGACTCTCAAGTCACAGAAATGAAGGCTTGAAACAAGTAAACAATTGATTAGAAAGGATGAAAAACTCTCAGAATGAGGAGATGGATACTTGGAATGGATGAAAGATTACTTGAAATGAGTGAGCGGAGGATTGAAAGGGATGAAAGACTACATGGTCAAATAGATGTTTGGAATGGTTAAACGAAGGTTTGGAATGGTAAAAATGGGGGTTTAGAATGATCAAATGGGGGTTTCGAAGGTTTAGAATGACAAAATGGAAGCTTGGAATGATTAGATAAAGGTTTGGAATGGTTAGACAATGATTTAGAGGCTAAACGGAGCTAAACGGGGCGATTTCGGCTGCTCAGGAGGGAAAATTTGCCCCTCTACAGTAAACAAGAGGGTGTAGTCGCCCTTCTGCAGTGAATCAGAGGGTGTAGTCACCCTTCTGTAGTAAATCAGAGGGCGTAGTCGCCCTTTTGCAGTAAATCAGAGGGTGTAGTCACCCTTTTGTAGTGAACAAGGACTTGGTTTGATGAAAATGACTATGGCAAGGACTTTAAAATGACAATAATAAGGCCAATTTATCAAAAAATTTATTTGTTCTTCACAAGAAAACACTTTCAAGCAAACATAATCCTTTGATTAGTGTTAAGGGTATGGCCAATGAGGTCTTAATCTAGGATGCACAAGGTGTCTAGGGAGTCCTCGATATACTCTCGGTACGTGAGATACAACCATGAACACCAGCCTATCACAAACATGAGTCAGGAACCCCAACGAGATACTAAAGGGCTTAGACCAACTCTTCTTATCTATCTAGGTATCACCCTAGCTTCAACGCTCCACCAATTATGACATGACTGGATTGGGGTATGGCTTTCACTCTCCCCCCTTTGTATACCCCGCTGGTATGCGTGGTTAGAATTGTCCCTTGGGGTGATGAAATCCCCAAGTAGGTCCCACTAGAAAGAAAGCACTAATCATTTCCAACTACTCCCCAGGCTCACACAAAGTGCAAAGGGAAAGTGAAAACAAACTAATGCCCCCTTTGGGTAACACAAAAAGATAGACACAACAAACAATGAATATTACTTCCCCTAATTAATCTATGTTCTTAGATTAACGAAAATAAGGATAACTTTAAAAATATGAGCAAATGGATAGCCCTGCCAACAAATGTTAGTTGTTTTATCCCGTGTTCTTCATCAATTACATAAGAATATGCTACAAAATGTTAGCAAAAACAAAAATATCCTTGCAAGAAACAATGTTAGGAGGTTGGTACATGAAAACAACAAAAAACGGGAGCAAAAATGAAGCTAAAAGGTTGTTTTACCTTTCAAAATGTGTTGTTTTGGGGCATATTCGCCCCTCTGCAGTGCTGAGGAAGGGCACAATCGCCCTTTTGTAGTGATAGGAGGGTGCAATCACCCTTTTGCAGTGACCAGGAGGGCACAATCACCCTTTTGTAGTGACAAGAGGGCGTAGTTGTCATTTTGCAATGACCAAGAGGGCACAGTCACCCTTTTGTAGTGACAGGAGGGCACACTCACCCTTTTGCAGTGACCAGGAGGGTGCAGTCACCCTTTTACAGTGACAGGAGGGTGCAGTCACCCTTTTGTAGTGAAATATCAGCACACAAAGTTCAACAAAGGGGCGTAGTCACCCTTTTGTAGAAAAATGTTAGCACAGAAAGTTCAACCTAGGGGTGTAGTCACCCTTCTACAAAAAAGTGTTAGCACAAAAAGTTCAACCAAGGGGCGTAGTCGCCCTTCTACAGTCACCAGGAGGGCAAAATCTCCCTTCTGCAATCACTAAGAGGGTGCAGTCACCCTTTTGTAGTCACCAAGAGGGCGTAGTCACCCTTCTGCAGTCACTAGGAGGGCGCAGTCGCCCTTTTATAGTCACCAGGAGGGCGTAGTCGCCCTTCTGCAGTCACCAGGAGGGCATAGTTGCCCTTCTGTGATGTATTCCTGCAAACAACTCAACAACAAACGTGAAATTAAGGGACCCGCTTGTGGGTCCCACCGGGAGTGCCAGAAATGTGATATCCAAATGTTTTACCTATTCAAAATGACTAAAATGCAATGTAAAAACACAAAGAAACACCTCAAGATTAGCCTAAGAAATTTGTTAATGCAAAGAGAAAAAGTGTAAGATGATGACAAATTGTTATACCTTCTCTTTCCAGTAGAAGCTCCTTGGTTGGCCCTTGGTTTTAGATTACTTTGTATGCTCCTTTGATGGCTCTTGATGTGGCTAAATGCAAGGTTTAACTATATGCTTGGATGCAAATGCAAATAGATGAAATTGATGGCTAGATGAGTGCACAAAATGACAACATTTAGTTGCAAAATGACTAAGTGTTTTCTCAAATGCCTTAGAGGAGGGGGTATTTATAGGAGAATTTGAATTCTCTAAAGAATTCAACGGTTGAGATTTATCCAACAAGGCCAAGATGAAGGGCCAGCCAAGGTGAGTTGATAGCTCACAAGCCCTCACATTTTGACATGTGGAATGTGAGATGGCTAAGGGTGAGATGATGTGTAGGTGATGTGGAAGGAGAGTACATGATGTGGAGGAAGGACATGTACCTTGGAAGTACATTGGGAGATGAGAAGATTCCTTGGAGGAATAAATGTGAATTAAAAATTCACATGCTTGAGAGAATCTAGTGGATAAGAGAGGGTCTCCAAAAAGGTGGGAGTTTGTCATATGTGACTTGATGTGACAAGTCAAAGATTCTAGAAGATGCATGGGCAAAGGGGATTCTAGGAGGAATAAAAGTGAATTAAAAATTCCTTCCTTGGGGGATGGTGAGAGTTGACCAAGGTACTAATTAGGTTTAACTGATTAGTGATTAGAGGATAATTAGGGGTTAACAAGGATTAGAAGCCAACTTGCAAAAGTTGGAGGATGTGACACATTCTAATCAAAGATTAGGCATGTGCACATTCTTAATGAAGAGATTAGAAGATGGATTAGGATTAGATGAAAATGACATGTGAGGAATTAAATAAATGTAATATTTATTTAATTCATTTGATAAAAAGGGGATTAAAGAGGGTAAGGTATTTAATTATTAATTAAATACCTTAGGGATTTGGCAGAATTAAGTATATTAATTAAATAATAGTAATATTACTCAATTAACACGAATAAGAGGATGTTTAGATGAAAAGTGATAAATTTGGATAAATTAAGTGTCCAAATTTGGATGTCTACATTTTTCCCCTCTTTGAGATGTTGTTATGAAGTAGTATCATTTCAAATAATATTAAAATATGGAACCCATAAGGAGATGGTTAGATTGGAAAAGATGCCTCATTCATTCAAAGGAGTGACTAGGAAGGAAAAAAGAAGAAGATGGGGGTGAAGATGAAGATTAACAATTGAGGATGCCCCCTCAAGAGGACATGTAGGTTCAAGAGGGGATTAATGGAAACCCTAATTACATTGACAATGATAAAAAAAGTCTTGTCGATCAAGAAGAATGTGACATAGATCCCCTTGACACTATCATTGCTAGTAAGCTTTCTCCACCCACTTTCCAAAATCCAATCACCCCTTTGAGTTATCCCATTATGTCTTCATCCATACCTAATCATGTTGCTTATGCTACCTCTGACAAGGGATATCCATCATATCCTTCATCTACATCATCCTCTTATCCTAGTCTACCATCACAATACTCCTATCCTAATCCCCCGCCTGCATCCTCGTATCTCAATCCTTCATCCGCATATACCCACTACCCTAATCTTCCATACCAATCTGCTCACCCTAATCCTATATTCACACCTTGCTATCCTAATCCAACATCCACACAAACCTATCCTAATATAACATTCACACCTTGCTATCCTAATCCAACACCCGGACCAACCTATCTCAATCGGCCACCTCAATCTTCCCATCCTAATCCATTTGATGAAAAGGGGATTATCCACATATATTAATTCATTTGATGAAAAGGGGATTAAGGAGACTAAGGTATTTAATTATTAATTAAATACCTTAGGAATTTGGCAGAATTAAGGATATTAATTAAATAATAGTAATATTACTTAATTAACTCGGATAAGAGGATGTTTAGATAAAAAGTAGTAAATTTGGATAAATTAAGTGTCCAAATTTGGATGTCTATAGAAGGATAAAAGAAAAAAAGTGTATGTAGCTATTTTAGAAGATGAAGAGACAAAATATGATGAAGAAGTTAAAGAAATAAAGTATATGAGCACTCAAGCAACAATAGTCTCTAAGGAAAAGCCCTCCGATGAAAAAGAGAAAGCCAAGAAGAAAGCAAAAATTGACAAACCAAGTATGTCTATAGAAGAAGTTGAGAGAGACATAATCAAAGGTGGTAATCTTAAGCCCCTATGTGAAGTGTATGGTACCTTTGATAATGTTGGAAAAAGAGTTCTTGAGGAAGCTACAATAAAGTATTTGAACAATTTCAATATGGCTCTTGTTGAGATAATAACATAGTTGCCTAAAAAATTGTATGAAATTTTGGAGATGAGGAGAGTAATTGCTATAACTGAAGAAGAGCAGCTAAGAGAACTGATTCTTGCAAATCTATGTTTGGTAATGTCTATTGAGGAAATGAAGACAATCCTAAATAAAGAAAAAAGAGATTTCAAGAGAAAAACAAGAATAAACAAGCTTATGATTGGTAGGACAAAAGAGGTAGCAAAAGAAACCAAAAAAATTCTGAAGGAATTTTTGTTAAAGAACATAATTAATGTTGTCTTTGAAGAAGTGCATGTTGAAGATATTTCATCTAGTTCAACAAATGAAGAGGTTATGGTTGAAGACACTTAGATTCCTCTTGATGTGCATGATGATAAGTACCCGTGGAGACTAAAGCTCCTAAAGATGTGTCAGTTGAAGAAAAGGAGATATCACCAAGAAGTTGAAATTCCAAAAGACAAGCAAAAATCATGGTTGAGGGAACAATGGTTGAGGAAAAGAAGGTTGAAGTTAAGGAAGATCTTGTGGAAGCAAGAGACACTGTAGAGGCAGTGAAGAAAATTTTGGAAGAAAAACAAGAAGAATTTGAACTTGAATTGGAAGAAGATCCTATTCATTTATCTACTTTGTCCCCAATTCAGAAAATGAAAGTTGCATCATTTGCACAAGCTAAGGCTACGGAAGAAATTATGAAGTCTCACATTGAGGACAATGAGTTATTGACCCTTGCATTTGGTATTCTGGAGAAGATCATGCCTACTCATGTTAAGGATCCATCCGATTCTTCCTCCGGTGAGTTGAAGAAACTTATCAATTTTGTAAGTACTCATTTTGAGTCACTTGAGAAGTCAACTTTGGTCAAGGTACAAAAGGAATTTGATGGAAAAAGGTTCAGTAGATTGAAAGGTATGATAGCTAATGATAAATATATGTTAGTTACCTGTGTGAAGAATGTTCAAAGTTCTTTATCTGAAGGTGGGGAGATCTATAAGTCATGTTTGTCTTTGTCAAAACTTACTGAGGATAATGAGAAGAAGATTAAGGATCATGAAAAATAGTTAGCTGCTATTTCTAATGCCTTTGATCCTTTAACTATTTATGTTGGAGAGAAAGAATGTCAAGTTATAGCCCTACTTGACAAGATAAAGAGTTTGAAGCATGATAATGACAGAGTTATGGAAAGATCTTGTGAACTTAGAGGTCTAATTGTTCTGAAGATGGAAACTATGTTGAATGCTTTGAAGGAAGCACAAGATGCTATGGTAGTCAGTGATCCAGTGAATCTTGAATCTTGAGAGATGTAATCTTATTTATTTTGTGGTCACATGACTATTTTGGAGAGTCTCAAGAAGGGTTGGGACACAATTTTGAACTTGATGAAGAGAAATTTTGTAGATATTTTGTAGTTTGTGTAAGTTGTTGAAACAAGTCTATACATATGCAGTTTGAAGTTTTTGTTTTTTTATAGAAGTTTTGTATGCAGACTCCCCATCTTTTCCACTGATGTCAAAGGGTGAGAATAGAATAGTGAAAAATGTATATCCATCTAAGGGGTGGTTGTAGTTTTGAGCTATGGATGAAGATCTTTTTGGAGTTTTGGTGGCAGTGTATTTATGTTGGTACTGATTCGACACTTAGTCATTTTTGACTAAGTGTTGCAATCAATGCCAAAGGGGGAGATTGTTGGCAAGAGACACTGTACGTGTTTTCTGGTGTTTTCATTGATGGTAACCCTTGTTAGTATGATGATCTGCACATCATCATTTTATCATATCGACAGACAGATTGAAGATCAATGATCATCTGTTAAGTTAGAACAAAGCATCTGGTAGGTTTGTGTTCTTTGATTCATATGCAAATTTTTTGTTATTATTTTGTGTTGTGGATCTCAGGGATGATTGGTCAATGCAATATCTGTGTTATCTATAAATCTTGGTGCCTCATATCAATTTGAGTGTAAGTTAGAAGATCTGGTTGACTAATTTTTTGTTCATCAGTGTATGAAGGCCGACTTGGTGGATGTAGCATGTCGTGGATATTTGAGGAGTTATTGTTTAAGTATTTTTATGTTCGAGCATTTTTTTTTGGGTCCTCACTATGTTTTGGCCAACTTTTGTGGATGCACATTGAATATTATGCATGATTTGTGCTGACAGTTTATGAATAGTTCTTATTTTGTTGAAGCCAACATGAAGCGATTAAATCCTTAGTAGAGATATATATATGTAATCGATTATATCATTTTGGTGCATGTTTGGTGTGAGTTGATGTATGTTGCGAATATCATAAGGATTGAAGAGTGATTATGCACAGTTTCACTTGTGCATTAAGGATTTTGTGAATCGAATTAGAGAAAAACAAAGCAGAAGAGAAGAATTAGTTAGAAGTTCAAGAGAGTGATTGATGAGCATAATCAGAACTATAATCAACCATTTGTAGATGCTAATTTCTCAGTTCAATCTTTGGATGCTATCCAAATATTTGTAAGGAAGTGAACCTTTCAATTTTTGAGCAGTGAGCTCTAGGCAATGTGCATGAATGAAAGTGCATTCCCATTTTGTAAATTTTCCTTTTGAGTATACTCAGACAATATTGTGGATTGACCTCCATCGTGGTTTTTCCCCTATTAGGGTTTCCACATAAAAATACTTGTGTTATGGTGTTGTGGTTATTTGTCTTATGTACATGAATCTTTATTTTTGGTTGAATGTTATTAGTACTTTAAGGATCAAATTAATAAAGTTAAATATTGCAGAACACTGATTCACACCCCCTCTTAGTGTTCCTTGATTCCAAAATATATAAGTAGAAAATATTAATGAAAGACATTGTGAGGCATGAAAGTTTTTTAGATTACACATAACAATGAATTATGGGTATTCTCTAATAAATTCCCACAAAAATATAAAGTCATAGTTGAAGCTTTAAAATCACTTATTGAAGAATTTGAAAAAAAGCACAAGAGTTTCTCCTACTCAAAGAGATGTTGTAAAAAGGAGAGTGTCGTCAAAATCATAAGCCACATTCAAATAATTTTTTGGATTGAATCAAACACATTTTTTGTCTAAATCTATAGAGATGTATCCTCAAATAAAAATTAGTCATTGGTATTTTGAAATAGAAAAACCTTTTTTATGAAAAAATAAATCTCACATGCACAAGAAATTTTTTTATTGGATTTCTAGTTTCAGTTTAAATCTCGCATTTCCCTAATCCATACAAATAATCCAAAAATGAAAAAATGAGTCTCACAAGAAGTGAGACTGAAACTAGAAATCCAATAAAAAAAGAGAGTGATTAGAAAATAACTAGAAAAAAATAATAGCAATAGAGAACCAAAGGAAACCAATTACATATCTTCAAGAATGTTAAGGCCTCTAATGACCCGCTACTCTTAGTTCATAAGTTTATTTTTTTCATCAAAAGAGGTTTCCATGGAATTGTTGGTTTGGGTAATAGTTTTTTAAGAAGAGGATTCAATATTAGTAGTATCTTTCCCTTTAACATCCTAACTTTTATCACAATTTTTTGGTAAGTTTTTCCAATATGAGGAGTATTGGATGTATTAGCTTGTTCTTTATCTCTTCTCTTTTCCAATTCCAATTGAAACACATAAATAATGGTGGTAAAAAATTTCACATTTTCATTGTTGAAGGAAATGATTTATTTCATGTTGTTCTTTATGGTTTCCTGGTCGTTTTTTATGGCCTCCACTTCATGATCCAAATATTCCAACTTATCAAATTTTTGGCATATATTTTAACTTCAGCTCAAATTTTATCTTCAACCTTATCACTCTACCAATCAAAGGAATCATAATGGGTAACATTTTTCAAATGATGATTTTTTTCTTGACAATATGTTGTTGAGCCAATCACCACTTGAGAAACTCATTCTATAAATTAGTAGCCTCAAATAGGGTCTTTATTTTTTTGTCCAGTCTAAGAAAATAGCTACAATGTGAGTTCCCTTGTTTGGATGACTTGAGGGGGGAATAAAATTGAATGCTTAAGGAGTGAGTCTCTTGATACAAGTGGAGAAAAGGGCCCAACATACTTGGCTTTGAATAGGTTGGTGGAGGCAAGAAGGAAACATAGTAAAATTACTTCTCTAAGATGGGAGGGACAAAATGGTAAGGTCTAGGGGGACCTAAGAACATTTTTATTTTTCTTTTAAAGTAAGGATTAGGATCATTATTCACAAGGAAATGTTCAAGATAATTGGGGATGTTTATTAACTTAAACAACAATAGGATTAGGATTACCAATCAAGGGAGTGTTGAAGGAGACTTTCTTCTCAATAAATTTGGAGAGAGAAGAAGGTTCATCATCAATAATAGGCTCAAAAGCATCATGGTGGGAATTGGGGTTAACTTCAGGGGGGATCATCAAATTTGGTTTTTCTTATAGTGGGGTCCTCTATTAAATGGTGGTAAATATGAGAGGGGTTATAGATATGAAATTAGATAAGGGGGGTTGAGGTTTGGGTGA
This sequence comes from Sequoia sempervirens, assembly GCA_007258455.2. Lineage (NCBI taxonomy): Eukaryota > Viridiplantae > Streptophyta > Pinopsida > Cupressales > Cupressaceae > Sequoia > Sequoia sempervirens. The sequence goes on along the minus strand of VDFB02333796.1, from coordinate 14,140 downwards.
GATGAAAATGATACAATCTATAGATTAACCCCTTATGAAGGAGAAATTCCTTTACACTTGACATAACCTTTTGAAATAATTATTTAATGGATGAGTAAACCAAAAAGGAAAAATTCATACAAACATTATTTCTAAGGTGGTTAAGCATGGAAAAAATATAAAAGGAACATTTTATATCTAATTTTTAAGGTAATTTAGAGCATGAGAACCTCTACCACCCTCTTCTAGACCCCTGAGGGATCTTCTCAATTGAATATGTTCTATAGACTATCAAATTTTGCTTCTATTCATGAATATTTTTATTACCTCCTAGTAGTTTCCATTTACATTTATGGGAATGTGATCACCATCCAAATGGAACCCCATAGTAGCAAAAATATTATCCTTAGAGACATGAAAAGAGAAACCATGCACATAAATAGTCCCCGCCGTCCAATAAATAGAAAATTCATTGGAGATTATAGTGTAAAGCTATTCATGGATTCAAATTGTGAATAAAGGTTGCCTCTCTTTAAAATAACCCAATCCTTAAAGTCATTATTGATATTATCACAATTGGAAGGTCTCCCCCCATGGTGTAGGTATAGACATACACATGTTGGAAAAATGAGGATGATGATGTATGGCATTGTCATTGATGTAAACCCATTGTAGAAGTCATGGTTTATCAATATGAATATAGTTTGAAGAAGACCAAGTATTTCTTGGGGAAATTGGTTGTCCCAAACTAAGATAGTGATGTAACAAAGCATCAATTTTGTGGTCTACATTGCTCCACACTATAGTAAATTGTCATGTGGTTTTGAGATGATAATAATACATGTTGAAGGAGTATATATCCAAAGTTTTAGTGTTTTATTTCTTTTGTAGCAGAAGATATTGATGACATAGTATTAGACTAAGCAAAGAAAGTTACAGTTGCAAAGTTCATGTTGGAATGCTCTGCATTCCACTATAAATGATCATTATGTTGTGCAGATTTTAGGAAGTTCTTGAAGATGTGAGATATGTATGCACTATGATTTTCAAGTGGTTTGGTGGTCTGCATGTCAAGTTATGGATGAACAATTGGTTTCTTTAACTATTGATTCACTATTTTTGTTGTGCAGTATTGGCCTAAGGGTTTTGGGGTCATGTAGAACTAAATTTGAGTATGGATTGGAATCATAGGAGTATCTATAGGTCATGTTGACCTATCTTGGTAAAGAACAAACTTCAGTTACTTCCACAAGGCATATATGATGGAGTTTTGAGCCGATAGGTTATGAGGTCACATGTTTCATCTAATTAGGCTGACCTAATTGATGATATGATTATTTTTGGAATATATACATATATAGGGGTGGGTGTAGAAATATGGGGGGCCAAAAAGTGGAAAACCATCTTTAATTTTTTTAAAAGTCATAACATGAGTGCACTATAACACACTTGTATTATAATGCACTCATGTTATTGCTTGGTGTTGCGATCCTAAAGCTTGACAACACCAAGGCCATAATGCACTCGCATTATATCTTGTTATAACAAAAAAGCCAACATTTCCTCATTCTCATTTATGAATTTTCTTGCAAACCTGCAACCTTCAAACCCTAAAGATAATGCTCACGCTATTGGAGACCAATTTCTTCATCAAATTATTGTTTAATCTTTTCCAAAAAAATTCCACGATGTTGGGGAGGTCAAAGGAGTAAGTTTTGTTTATTTTTTGTTGAATTTGTTTCTAAATAGGTAGATTTAATAAGTTTTTGGATGTAAATTTATTTAATTTATAAGAAATGATAATCAACCTCCTAATCCTCAAAATCTTCTTTCACCTCAACTTGAAGTACTTGCTGAAGAACAACCCCAACAATAAACACCTCCAACAATTCCTCAATATGCTCTACGAACTCAAGAAAATATAATGGGGAATTTGAAAACAAAAAGAAACAAATTGAGGATATAATTGCAAGGTTGAAAGATCCTGTAAGCTCTTTGCATAGAGCCATTCTTTCTCAATCACTTGAATCAATGCTATCAAATCTAGATTCAATTAGCAAGCCAATAACTAGTTGGGCGGATAAGAGAAGAGAGTATAGACCGTTTTATGTTGATAAATTATCCTATAAAAAAGTGAAATATGAGAAATATATAAAATTTAACTTGTGTTCCCTATTCACAAACACTGAAACAAATCAACCTTTACACCCTTCAAGAAAGAGGTTCTTTATCCGTTGGTGCAACCACCAAGGAATAAAGAACCATTTTTGGTAGAGGTGGTGGATGGTTTTTGACCATCCACCATGAAACAATAGTGAGGTGCTATAATATTTTTTGTGGAAACTCTATTGTGAGTTTATCCTCAATAAAATCCAAAACTATTTTGATATGTGGAAGTTCCAAGGTAGAGGTAGAGGCTCCACATAGGATAGAGTAGGGGCACATCTTGACCGTCAATGGTAAGCGAGACAATCACTCACTAGACCAGTATACGAGAATGTGGCTACCTGTTTCATTGTGAAGGAGAGTGTTGAGGTTGAGAAATTGCAGTCAATTAGTTCCCTAACCTAGAGCATCATATAACATGCCAGTTCTATAGTATAGGGTGAGTGGGGCAAGTCTTCGGGTAGTAGAGTTCCACCTCCTATTTTTTAGACTTATGGGACACCCTTTGGATATGATCTCACACATAGTAAGGAAACAGGTGCACTTAATTTGGGAATAATTGATAAGATAAGCTAAGTGCCTTAATTTGGTGTTGTAATATATTTTACATATATTATAAACTAAGTTTGGGCCTTTTTTCATTGAAATGTGAAGCTACTTTATTCTTATTTGGTCCTATTTTTCATCCTAGCTAATTAAATGCATTTTTTCTCAGGATAATCCTGACACTTATCAAATAACAAATCATAATTCAATGTTTTTGGTTATGTGTTCCAGATCTAGTGATTTGTGACTCATATGCCACCTTGGGTGTATGAGTCCCACCTAGGTCTTGAGACTTGATTTTAAACTTTGCATTAAACAAGACACTTCTCAGAGTTTGTGTCCTAGTTTTAAGCCATTGGGACTCATATGCCCCGACTCGCATATGAGTCCCACTTTAATTATGACCTATTTTAAATCAAATTCTTGATAGGATTTTATTATCCTAGATCTAATTTTGGCTTGTAGTGTTGTAATTTTGGGAAATTTGGCATAAACAAGTATAAATACAAGGCTATTTCACTTAGTTTCACCTAGAAATTTTGAGCCAAGCATCCTAAGATTTCAGAAGAGCATTAGAGTATTTAAGAGCATTCAAGGGAAGATTTATAGAAGATTATTTCAAAAATCAAGATCTATCATCATGTCAAAGGCTTGATGCATCATGCATGCGGTTTTGAGCTAATATTGTGATGTATTGTTCAAGATCAATTCAAGTATTCAAAGGAATTATCTTTCATCAAGAACCATGGTCAAGATCTACATCCATTGATTCCACTTCATGCTTTTTGGCATATCTACAAGGTTACAAACAGGGTTCTATTGTTTCATATTATGTTTTATGTTTCATTTCATTCAATCTTCATTTCTCATTAAGGTTTGATTACCAAAATAGGGTTTGACCAAGGAGAACCCCCATTCCCTAAAAAAACAACATTTTTTCCCTCTCTTTGTATGTTGTAGGTTTATAGGTTGAAGAAAAATTGATTTGAAGCCTTCAAAAGTACCAAAATTACAAAGTTGCAAAAGTTTTCAAAGTTGTCAAGGCTCATGAAAACTCAAATCTAGAGAAAGATATCCAAATTATTTACATGAAACCAGTGAGAAAATGCTTATTTAGTCCATTTTCAGAGGTGCACAAAGTTTCAATTCAAAATTTTACTCCTAGGACACTTTTCACTTTTTAGAGACACTTTGTAACTTCCTGGGTGTATGAGTCCCAATACAACCTTTTCACTAGATTTCTGCATATTCAGACTAGTCACTAGGTGATTCCAGATTCTGCTCAGAAACCCTAGATTGGGACTAAATCACCCAACCTGGCGTATCGGTTCTAGTGAGCTTCAAACAATTTTTTTTAGGGTTTTTAGATCTTGTTTGGACATCTCTTATCCTTCGGGAACTTTTCTATTTCTCTTTGTTTAGCTATTTGATTTCATGTTTTAAGTTTCTAGGGTTTAGTGCATTAGAATTTGCATCTTTCCTTTGGAAATTCATTTTAATGGTGAAACCCCCCATTTAATCACACCCAAGGAAACCTTCTAGCAACCCTTCCCTCAATTGAGTCACTTGGTTTAGGGATCTCTAGGGTTTCCTAATGAACTAAGAGTGAAACAATTCCTAAACCCTGAGGTTCCATCTCCTAAAAGGTGACACACCTATTTCCTTAGGTTTAGCTAGCAAGTTCATTGAATTTAATTTATTAAATTTCATGTTTTAAATGCAATATTAACTAAATTATTTTAATGATTATAATAAAATTTTAGGGTCATAGCATTCATATAGTTTTCAGCAATCCTTCACCTCCTTGTTACGTGATGACATGAACTGCTGAGGTATGTAACTAGTAAATAATTATAAATATTACATGCGAATAACACTATTATATGAATGATATTCTTATATACAAATTTTTATGTTGAATAGGATAATCATGGAGATTTGACGGACACACCTCCTAGTGGAAGTGGACATCAAAGCTTCACTCAGGTAATAAAATAAATAGTTTAACTAATGAATTGTAGATAATATATTTTTGTAGTTTATATTCATATTGTTGATTACATTGCATTGCACATCTTTCAAACTCAAATCATTAGTTCACATTGCATAAATAATAAGTCGATGTTGATAGATGAAAAAAATTCAATTACAATATATCATTTTACAAAATAAACACGAGAAGTTATGCAATTACATCACATTGCATAACTAATAACTAGGAGTAGCTGCCAATTGCATTTTCTTTTCATGGCATCCAATGAGACCATATTTCTTTGAGCCATTTAAAAAAAAATTATTACCTTGGTTATGCTACTACATTTTCCATACATTTCTACCAAAGCATTTTATGAAACAGTCCACTTCCTTGCTACTATGGCTAAAATCCTAAAATAGGTGCTTTTGAACAAACTATGGATGCTTGGAAAATATATCGAAGCATAATAGGAAGCAATAGCATAGATAAGGCAATGAGTTGTTTATAAAAATGCCTCAAATAAATTTGGTCTCATGGTGATGTCCACAACCATGAGACCACATTTATTTGAGGCATTTTTACAAATAGCTCACTACCTTGTCTATGCTACCACATTTTCCATACATGTCTACCAAAGCATTTTATCAAATAGTTCACTTCTTTGCTGCTATGGCTAAAATCCTAAAATAGGTACTTTCAAAAAAACTTTGGATGCTTGGAAAAAAATATCAAAGCATAATAGTAAGCAATAGCATAGACAAGGAAATGAGATGTTTGAAAAAAATCCTCAAAAAAATGTGGTCTCATGGTGATGTCACCATGAGACCACATTTCTTTGAGGCATTTTTTCAAATAGCTCAATGCCTTAATCTATTCTACCACATTTTCCATACATGTCTACCAAAGCATTTATCAAACACTTCACTTCCTTGCTGCTATGGCTAAAAGCCTAAAATAGGTGCTTTCGAAAAAACTATGGATGCTTGGAAAAAATCTATGAAAGCATAATATTAAGAAATAGCGTAGAAAAGGTAATGAGTTGTTTGAAAAAATGCCTCAAAGAAATGTGGTCTCATGGTGATGTCCATCACCATGAGACCACATTTCTTTGAGGAAATTTTTCAAGCAGATCATTACCTTGTGTATCCTACCACATTTTCCATGCATGTATACCAAAGCATTTTATCAAACATTTCACTTCCTTGTTGCTATGGGTAAAAGCCTAAAACAAGTGGTTTTGAACAAGCTATGGATGCTTGTAAAACATCTATCAAATCATAATAGTAAGCAATAGCATAGAAAAGGTAATGAGCTGTTTGAAAAAATACTTCAAAGAAATGTGGTCTCATGTTTATGTCCATCACCATGATACCATATTTCTTTGAGGATTTTTTTCAAATATCTCGCTATCTTGTATATGCTACCACATTTTCCATACATGCCTACCAAAAATTTTTATCATATTGTTCACTTCCTTTCTGCTATGGCTAAAAGCCTAAAATAGGTTATTTTGAATAAACTATGGATGCTTGGAAAAAAATTATGAAAGAATAATATTAAACAATAGCATAGACAAGGTAATGAGCTTTTTGAAAAAATTCCTTAATGAAATGTGGTCTCATGACCTGATGGACATCACCATGAGACCACATTTCTTTGAGGCATTCTTTCAAACAACTGACCTTCTTGTCTATGCTACCCCATTTTCCTTTCATGTATACCAAAAATTTTTATCAAACAATTCACTTCCTTGCTGCTATGGATAAAATCCTAAAATAGGTTATTTTTAAAAAACTATGGATGCTTGGAAAAAATCTATCAAAGCATAATAGTAAGCAATAGTATAGACAAGGCAGTGAGGTGTTTGAAAAAATGCCTCAAAGAAATGTGGTATCATGGCTACCACATTTTCCATACATTTCTACCAATGAATTTTATCAAATAGTTCACTTCCTTACTGCTATGGCTTAAAGCCTAAAATAGGTGCTTTTGAACAAACTATGGATGCTTGGAAAAAATCTATCAAAGAATAATAGTAAGAAATAGCATAAACAAGGCAGTGAGCTATTTGAAAAAATGCCTCAAAGAAATGTGGTCTCATGTTGATGTCCATCACCATGAGACCACATTTCTTTGAAGCATTTTTTCAAGTAGCTCGATACCTTGTCTATGCTACCACATTTTCCATACATGTCTACCTAATAATTTTATCAAAGAGTTCACTTCCTTGCTGCTATGGCTAAAAGCCTAAATTAGGTGCTTTCGAACAAACTATGGATGCTTGGAAAAATATATTAAAGCATAAGAGTAAGCAATAGCACAAACAAGGAAATGAGTTGTTTGAAAAAATGCCTCAAAGAAATGTCATCTCATGGTGATGTCTATCACCGAGAGACCACATTTCTTTGAGGTATTTTTTCAAACAGCTCACTGTCTTCTCTATGCTACCACATTTTCCATACATTTCTACCAAACCATTTTATCAAATAGTTCACTTCCTTGCTGCTATGGATAAAAGCATAAAACAGGTGCTTTCGAACAAACTTTGGATGCTTGGAAAAAATCTATCAAAGCATAATAGTATGTAATAACATAGACAAGACAATGAGCTGTTTGAAAAAAATGCCTCTGTAATGTCGTAAAATTTCACCCCTCACAATTTCACATACATTCTTGAATCCACTTTAGTGACCACTCCCTTACCATATTTTGTAAGCTCATTTTAGCCCCTGCACCAGTCATTTTCCCTTCTTAGGATGCTCAACACCCCTTTTCAGCGGCTACCCTTATGTGTCAGCTTTGCATCAAACTTTGTGCCTTTCCCATTTGTGTCATTTTCTAGCATGACATGTCCGAACACTAGTGTGCCACATGGATTTACATGTGCTGCACTAGCGTCTTGTGATGTTTCAAATTTCAAACAACTATTTTTGTGCATGTTTGACACTTGTCAACTACTTTTTTTGGTGGTAACAGCCAGGGATTCCTTGTAATAGCTCAGGAGGCTTATTTTCCTTAAATTCTATCTTTTCCATCTATTTGGTCCTCTAGCTTCATTCTAGATTCTTCTCCTTCTGGGATTCTATCTTGACACATTCTACCATCTTGCCATCTTGCTTGCATAGTTCCATATAGCTTGCTACAACAACATTTTGTAAAGCTTTCAAAACTCTCTTTGCACCACTCTTTTGGATCTTTTAGCTCTATTTCTCTCTCCATTTGGCTTCCTTAAGCCTTGCAGCTTTATCTCCCTCTCCTTATGCTTGCGAGCATCTTGGGATTTCATATCCCCTAGCTATTACATCCTTACTTTGTGGCACGGATTCTCCTCCTCGAGCAGGATTGCTTTTGTCACCCATACTTGGTGGTGTGGGTTCTACTCTTGAAGCGGGTTTTACTTTCACCACATGCTTTGTCCATTTCGGTTACACTCTTTCTATCTGGCTTTCCGTGGAGGTGAGAACACCAAAATGGGGGTTTGACTGAGGAAAACCCCTATATAGCCCCAACACTTTCTCCAAATCTTACAGACGTAGGTTTTGAAGTTATTCATGTACTAGAGGCTTCATCACATGCGTGGTTGTCAGAATTTATTTTCTATCTCTTATCCTCTTTATCATCTATTTCACTTTATTTCAGTTCTATTACATTTTGTTACTTTTTTGCATTCTAAAAGTTCCTAGAAATCATAATAGTAGTCATTTAGTTTAGGGTAGTTTGCCCCATGAGGCTCTCTGAATGAAGAGAAATCGTGAGTAGTGAATCCCCCTTCTCTACATTTTGGTGAACCAAATGTGAAGAGGGTATTTTCCAAAAAACTAGGAATTTATTTACCCCTACTTGGCGAGGTCATAACTTTTGGCTCAGTGCTCAAAATTCAGAACTGTTTGCACTATTGGAAAGGTCTCCAAGAGAGCTAGTTCAGTCCCTAAAATATGATTCCTTTGACTATCAAATTTTAGGGATCAACACAAGTTATGACCTCAAATTCTGCTCCAAGGACCTCCAAATATGTAAATTACTAGAATTTAGAAAATACCAAAAAAAAATGAAAATTCAGATTTCCAGTTTTTCTTAGTTCTATCACCAAAATTAATTTAATATCTTCTTTTATGAGTTCAATATCTAATTATTTCCAAAATGTTAATGATGTTCCATTTCATGCATGTGATGGTGACTTGGCCTTGCCCATGCCACTTGATATCTTTGATCCTTCTCACAAAATTCCTCTATCTTTGGAGGATATTTTGTCGTAAGAAGATGCAATCATTGATACCTTTCGTAATGTTACTCTACCTTCTCTTCATTCCAATGCACTCTCTTCTAGAGATGATGCATTAGTGAATGATTAATATTTTCATCCCAATGCACTTTCTTCTAGAGATGTTGCATTAGTGAATGATGGATCTCACCTTTGTTTTGATACACTCTCTTTCAGAGATGATGCATTAGTGAATGATGAACCTCCTTGGATCAATGTTGAGAATGTGTCTTCAAATAATTATTCTACTAGTTGTGATGAATCTATAAATGTTATCTATGTCTCTACTACCCCTCAAAGGACTAAGAGACAAGTCATTTATGTGACTCTGGTTAGTCCTTCTCATAAAAGGATTTGTTCTATTGACGGTGGTCGATCTGATAGTGATTCTCTTGATCTTTCTATAGCTCCATCTTATAGAGAAATAGCTCGTACTTATGAGAATATAAATAATAAACAACCAAGTCTTTCTTCAACACCTAAACCTATGACTAAAGAACCTAGTGATTACGATCTTGTCGAGCAACCTTAAGTTACTCTAGCTAAGATCTCAATGTGGGACTTGCTTGAGTCTGCTCTAGTTTATTAAGGAATAGTTTAGGAAGCTTTGAAAAAATCCTCTTGCCTTCTTCCACTAGGCCGATAGATGTTGATGCATTCATAACTTATATTCATGTGGATTCAAAAAATATTACATTCTATCCACAAGAACTCCCACCTTTGGAAGTACAAAAGCAAGCAAACCCTTTAATGATTATAGTTAACATTAATAATATTGGCACTAGACGTACTCTCGTTGAATCTGATTTGACACTCAATGTATGTAGCATTGATCTATTGCCTAAAATTAATATTGATTCATCTTCTCTTAATGCTTCTTCTATTGTCGTTCATGGGTTCGATAATGTTGGTCGACAAGCCTTGGGCATTATAGTCTTGCCTTTGAGGTTGGGACCCATTATTGTACCCAACCTTGTATATGTCATGTAGAAAAATTACCATATAACCTTCTTTTGGGTAGACTGTGGATTCATGCTATGGGTGTAGTCCCATCTACCTTGCATAAATCTATTAAGTTCATTTGCAATAATCGAGTAGTCACAGTCAAGGTTGATCCTGAGGCTATGCACTTATGTGAAATGGCAGCTGTCGATTAGGTTTTGGTTGTGCCTACTCTTATTCCTTCAATATCTTCCAATGTGTCAATGTTTACTCCACCAATACCTACTACAAAGGATACTCTTAAGGTAGATTTCCCTGAAGAAGACCCTTCTAAAGCAAGAAATATTAAGTCTACTCCTTCTCCTCAAGAGAATGCATGTCTTGGTGATGATTAGGGTTCTCTAGAATTTACAAATTCCTTCATTAGGGAATATAAAGTTGACCCAATCCACTTAGACCTTCCAATAATATCATCCAAACCTACTATCAAAGATGGTTACTCTTCTGTATTGTGGGGTAATGTTGTTGGGAATAGGATGCCATTTAATTGCAATCCTAAACATATTTCATGTATCTCCAATTCCTTGGAAAGTGTTCCCCAACACTAAGATTAGAAAGAGAATAAATTCAAATGAAATGAACATGTTAATTGACATTTGCAATGAATTATAAATGATAGGAACATGTGAGGGCGTCCAAGAAGAGTTCCTAAATAATAGGAGCACATGGGGCACCCACATTGAAGTTGGAACCCAACTTGAGTTAAGTTAATTATTTGGAGAAAAAAGATAACACTTTAGTAATGCATGTAAAGATCCTAGAAGTTAGGGATTGATGTTTACATGCATGGAGTTCAATTCAGTTCAGATCAGTTCAGTTCAATTTAGTTTAGTATCAGTTCAATTCAATTCAGTTCAGTTATGGTTTAGTTATCTTCAGTTGCATGTATTTAGTTTGAGTTGCATGTTAGTTGACTTCAGTTGACTTGAATTGCATGCAAATGATTTGAGTTGCATGACAGATAATGGGTGAATACTTTTAGTTAATAGGGATGATCAATCATGCATGATATTTGCATGAATGGTGGAGAGATATGTTTCAGTTAATAGAGATTGACTTGGACTCACCTTGGGCATCCAAGTTGGCATATTAGAGTTAACACTTTTGCATGATAAGATATTTTATAAGGCTGTGTTAAGTGGTCCCATTCTTTGGTGCCAACTTTGAGGAGAAGCTTACAAAATATCTTCAGAATCAACATTAAGTTGTGACTTTAGTTTTGGACGCCCAAATTGATGAAGGACTTGGTTTAACATTGTCTTTCATGTAAGAACTCTACTTGCAAAGAATAGGTGTAGGTTTTCTGAGATAAGCTTTGTGCTTTGTAATTGTAAACTCTTTGTAGTTTACAAGGCTCATTATTGTCTATTTATTGCAGCAAGTTGAAGAGAGTTTTATTAGATTTTATTGCAAGTTGTGAAGAAGAATTGTTGAAAGAAAAATAAGCATCTCAAGCAAGGATTGATAAAGAATTATTGTAATCTTATTCTAAGGTTAGATAATACAAGCACTATTGATTCTGGTGGTGGAGTTTTTTCTTGAAAGGTTTTCTCCATGGTATATGCAGTGTCACTTCTATTTTCTGGTCTTATTCTTCTACAATCTTTTGTCTACTTCTACAAATGGTAAAATGAATCTAAATATATAATCATCCACAAATAAATTGTAACAAAGAACACTTAATTAGATCTACAATCTCATAGTTTTACAAAGTATTAAGCTACATAATTGCCTTCATTTTCAACATTTGGTATAAGAGCTAACAGTTGGGTAGAATTTGGGATACCTTTCTCTTAAAAAGTTTGAAGGTTTTTTGGTTGTAGGGGGAGCTTTTACTATTGTGTTATTGCTGATTTTGTAAAAGAAGTGTGTTACAATGAGTTCTAATTCTCATTTAGATATTGAAAGATTCAATGGATCTAGTTATGAGATGTTGAAACTAAAAATGGAGGATCTCCTTGAAGAGAGAGATCAATGGTTAGTTTTTTGTAATGAGACAAAGTCACCTACAATGATGTTAGATGAGGATTGGGCTAAGCTTGATAAGAAGGAAAGAGCGACCATAAGATTATGTCTTGCTGATGTTGTTATATTGAATGTTTCAGAAGAAACTACTGCATATAAATTGTGAAAGAGAATAGATGATATTTATCAAACTAAAAGTCTTACTAATAAGTTGTATCTAAAAAGACAATTGTATTCTTTAAAGATGAAATATGGTGATTATATTGCAAACCATTTGAATACTTTTAATTTTATTCTAAGTTAGTTAACATCAATAGATGTAAAGCTAGAAGATGAAGATAAATGCATTTTGTTACTTTGTTCTTTACCAGAATCTTGGGAAAATCTAATTGTTGTTATTAGTGGTAGTGGTACAGATATGAAGATGGACAATATAATTCCTACTCTATGGAGGATGAGGAGGGTCTAAAATAAGTCAAGATGCCTTGTTTGTAAAAGGTGGGACTGAGAAAAAGGAACCTAAGGGAGACAAGGAAGGGAAGGGTAAGTCAGAAGGATGGAGTAAGGTAAAGTGTTGGAACTGTGGTAAACTGGGACATGTGAAGAAGGATTGTAAGAACAAGAAAAAGAGTTTTGATTCTTCTATAGAGGAATCCTCGGATGACGGTAATCATGCTTTGATAATTTCATGTAAAAATGTTAGTGATATTTCTGTGGTTGATAAAGAGTGATCTTCATAAGAAGAGAGGATGGTGATGTGATGCCATGTGTAGCTTGTACCACAGTTTAGTGGGAGTTGTCGGTAGTGACATGGATGCATCATTGGTAAGGTTATCTTCATGAGATTGGGGATATGTTTTTTCTTGGTTTAGAGTGGTTGCTATTATGTCATAGTTTACTCTTGATATCGTTTAGAGTTTGTATGGTATATTCTCTTGAGACTAAGTTTTTTGTATATGTTGCATTGTGTGATCTCCTTGGAGGAGATGGTTGGAATCATTGTCATGTTTATGTTCTAGTTCATGATTGGAGCTTTGACATTTGGTCTGTGGTTCTCTTGCTAACTGTTGGGTACATTAATCATTTATTTGATTACTTCAAGATAGTGTTGTGTTGCATTTGGAGTTTGGCATGGATTGGTTGGTTACAGGTCCTCATGGATACTTGGAGAAATAGGTGAGACTTGAGTTCTCTTATGATAAGAGATATATGTTGGAATGGTTACTTGTAGAGAAATATTTTCAATAGTAAAGACCAGAAGCCTACACACCTTGGATTTGGATGTGGGTTCAACTGATAAATGGTTTCACATGCCTCAAAGAGGTAGTTTGGTTATAGAGACTTAGGAAAGGTATTGGTTTTGTACAAGTAAGTTAAAGTTAGATGAGTAGTTAGAATGCTGTTTGTTTGGCAAAATCCATGTGTCATGCGTACTAAGCATGTTGATGTTTAGTATCACTTTGTGCAATAAATGGTTGAGAGTGGGAAGGTATTAATTGAGAAGGTTGACACTTTGATTAATGCTATAGATTATCTTACGAAACTAGTTCCTACAAATAAGTTCTCTTGGTTTTGAGTATTAATCATTTACTTGGAGCTTCATGATTATGCAGGTTGCATTTGAAGTTGGAATGGATTTATAGTAATGATTCCTTGTTTAGAATAATTGCAATGTATAATGTCAAGTGAGAGAATGTTGGGAATAGGATGCCATTTAATTGCAATCCTAAACATATTTCATGTATCTCCTAATTCCTTGGAAAGTGTTCCCCAACACTAGGATTAGAAAGAGATTAAACTCAAATGAAATGAACATGTTAATTGATATTTGTAATTAATTCTAAATGATAGGAACATGTGAGGGCATCCAAGAAGAGTTGCTAAATAATAGGAGAACATGGGGTGCCCACATGGAAGGTGGAACCCACCTTGAGTTAAGTTAACTATTTGGAGAAAAAGATAACACTTTAGTAATGCAGCTAGCAAGATCCTAGAAGTTAGGATTGATGTTTACAGCATGAGTCAGATCGAGTTTAGTTGATCAATTCGAGTTTAGTTTAGTTTAGTTTAGTTTAGTTGATGTCAGGTTTGAACTGGTTTAGTTTAGCTTAGTTCAGTTCAGTTGTGGTTCAATTATCTTCAATTGCATGTAGTTAGTTTCAATTGAATGCTAGTTGACTTCAGTTAACTTGGAATGCATGACTAATGACTTGAGTTGCATGATAGCTAACAGGTGACTACTTTTA